>JAYJLX010040234.1:0-14690 GCA_036873525.1 Chalinula nematifera
CCCTGTTGGGCCGAAACTCCTCCCACTTTTTCTGAATATTGAGATTTCTAGTTTATTTTGTGTATTTCCCTACATTGTAATAAATGTACATGTATTGTGAGGACGTGTGACCTATAGTTGGGATCCTCTTGACTCACTCTTGTAATCTGTTACCCTTGTTGGGCCGAAACTCCTCTCACTTTTTTAGAATATTGGAATTTCTAGTTTATTTTGTGTATTATTTTTAGCATTTTGCACTTCAGTATGTATATAAATGGAACCTGTGGGTGTGATTTAATTAATTGAGCACATAGATGACATTTGAACTACCCAAAAACGAGATATTCTAGTATGAAAGTGATTATGCATGGCTAAGACTATTCAGGTATTGTGACCCTTGACCTTTGTTTAGATCAAAGGTGACGTCAAAGATCAGGCCACTCCTGACTAGGCTAAGACCAGACCCTCTACCATGTACAACAAGTGGGAGGGTCTGCATACACAGTACTAGTCAAAAACCACATACTGTGAAGTTTTGTGTCCTGTCGAATTCACTTGTGGCTATTTTGCTAAAAATCCAGTCTGGAAGTTTTTCTAGTGCTTGTGATCACTAAATGAGTGGGCGGCTCATCTTAGTATATTCGTCCCGCCCATCATAAAATGGCGTAAGAAGCCTTAGGTTTGTGAAATATGTGTTTAATTGCCAGTAGTAATGCATGTGGTGTGTATGTTATTTTTAAGATCGTATAGTTGCAAGGGTTTGCATGCACTTTATTAGTCCCTTTATTGCTATTATATTTACTCTCTCTATTATGTACTATATCTGCTGTCTTATTAGTGAAGCCAATAACTTCCCATTGAATCATTGCAATATTCGTCTGGGATATGTGTCACTGGAATGGGATCAGATCAAGAGAAGATGCTGTTCTCAAAGAAGGCTCACAGTATTGTCATTTAGAGGACAATTATACTAAAGGAATATAATATTAATGATGTTGAAAATGTATTTATTATTGGCTCAATCAAACATGCTACAGTAAATAAAGTATATATTGAGTATATAATATAGTATTAAGAGAAAATAAAGATGATTACAAGTAGGAGTGCAGTTAGTTTGGCACAATGGGGGTCATCCCATATACTATAATGGTATTGTTTTAGTGCTACATTGGCCTGTCTGTACTAGCAACACCTACGGTTGTGAATGGTGGTCTGGTGATTGATGTTAGATGCGGTGTATTATCTGGAATTTCTCTGGAACTACTACACATGCACATTACGTATAGTTCACTACAATTATTTCAGCTTATCTTATTATTGATAAAGGAGGTGGAATGTACAGTCACATGCATGCATGACCATATATAGTTGTGTTGTCAGTTAAGGGTTCGATGAAAATGATTGGTTAAAATCACATTAATAGTCTAGTAATATATTATTTGGAATTGACTATAGATAGTTCTAAAGATAGCCACTGGTGTAAATTGGTGCTGCTATACTTACACTATAGAGTGGACTGACTATACAGTGTGCTGGATGGCTAGATCTACTTTCAGTAGCTCTTCATTTCAAGTCATTGTCAATAGTCATTTATTGAGTATGTTGCAGCTCATGTCATTGTGATTAAATCATGTTCTTGCAAATGTTTTGTTTTTTTTGCATAATTATATAGCAATTGATGATTTGGACTCAGTTTTCAACTGCGTTGAAGATCTACAAGGCCATTGGAAGAGGGTGGGTGATTGTCTTGGGATCAATGCTTTCAGAATAGATGCAATCGAAGGAGAAGAAAAATGGTGTGAAGACCAACTCAGAAAAGTCTTAATGTGCTGGCTTAAAGGAGAAGGAATCCAGCACAAGTCTCCTGATCATCACGATGCAGCTGTGAGCCCAAGCAATATGCCATTGCCACCAACACTGCAATCACAGCATCCTAGTTGGAAATCACTTGCTGAAGCTGTCAAAATATTAGATGAAGAAAAAGCCATAGAAATTGCTAGAGATCACACGTGCGACTGTGATGAATGTATAGGTAAAAAATGCATGCACTTTATAAATTTAGGTGACTATCATGATTGGTTTGCACATTACAGAGGCTGCTGGTATCAGAAATACACCAGTTGGTCATGAAGTTCGAAAGGGTCAGATTGTTGCTGCTGCCTCTCTCCTATATGAGGATTTCTACGAATTACTGGGACTTGCTTCAAGACAAATTCCTCCTAATGCTTTAAGAGAATGTGTAATTTCACACTTAAAATCCGACAATGGCAGTGTTTATGTCATGGATCATTTAGCAAATATGGAGTCATTCAAATTGTCTGGAAAAATAATCAATTACTTAAACATGAATAATTTACTTAGCTTCATTAACTATGGTCTATTAAAAAGAATTTGGTCAATAAACTGTCCCTTACCAAAGTTTGTCGAATACGAGAAAGACCATAGCTGCTTGCTTCTATCCTCGTTAAAAAGTTTTCCCTGCATCTTTGATAATCCTGATCTCGAGCTACACCCTCCTAAAGGACTACCCACCCTCACAGTCCATTTAACCTCAAAATGGGGTGACAAAAGCTTGCTTGAATTACAGGAAGTCTTAGAAAGAAGGACTAAAATAAGTCCAGACTATTTAAATATAATTAATGTTTCCATAAGCCCTCAAAATTGCTTAGATGTGACATATGCTGTATGGCCAATCATTGCATTAACAGTCATAAATGAATTTACTGCTAAGTCTAGTGCTTTAAATGATGATGGTGTGTCTTTTGAGTTCAGTAAAGAACTAGCTGCCTTAAATCAGCAGACTGTAGCTGTAACAGAGGTTAGCACATGATTTTTGCTGGGATGATGTACATAATATTTCCACATGCACATGCATGCGCGTGCATGCATGCTTTCTTTACACTCAGTCATGCATCAATCATAGTGATGGAATTTACAAGTATATGCTATATTCAGTGCCAACCCTTAAGCACCATGCATGAGTTTTATTTTTGAATTGCTAAATTAGTGGCGTATACAGTTATATGGAAGTTTCATAATCATTTTACTGGTGATGCCGAATTAATTTCAATATATAATTATTTTTTCTCTTAGGAACCGCTCGCATTTGATGAAGAATACTTTAGTGAGCAAAAACAAGAAAATTCAGGTGTAGTAGTAATTAGTGATGAATCAATCAAGAAACGTCTGCAGCAGCTCCCTTCAAAACTTTTTCAGAGCGGCAGATTTCGGAGGAATCGCCATGCTATACTAAGCTGGAGCCCACCCTCAAGTAGCCAACATGTGTGGTACAAGCTCAGCTACAAAGCAGCAGGTAATCGAAAATGGAAGGAATACAATGTTAATGTAAACCACACATGTACACTGCCTTATACTATTACCATGAATTTAAGTGAAGAAACATGTTGCTTATTATTTAAATGGAAAGAATGGGAGGAAAATTCTTTACACGAGCATGAAATCCCAATGAGCGGCACAAATGACAGATCAAACTATAACGAATGTGAAAGTCCTTATGAAGGAACACTTTCTTTAGAATTGAATGAACCAGCAGCAAATGCAATGTCATCCCGATCAACAGCAAGTTATTTAGTTCAAATTGGTGAGTCTGGTAAAACCGCTGATGCTCAAAGCATTTTGATTGACAATGGCAGAATGCCTGAAACGCAGTTCAAAGTGAAACCAGGACGTGTCTATGAAATTACTTTTCCAGTTTTAGAACAGAAAACATTTCCGTGGAGCCAGGACGATCAGCTAGATTTAGTTTCATCAAGCCACATGTTTCAACCACTTCGTAAGCCAAAAGTACAGACAAATAAATCAAATGAGATCTATATTGAATGGGAAAAACCTTCATACCTCAAGAATATTAAGGGTTACAAAATTTTATGCTACGAAGCCCCATCTAAATGTATTTCTTCACAAATTTCTCTAAGTAGCAATTGTACATTTGAAATGCTTTCCAGTGGAGTAACTTACTATTTTGGCATTAAAGTTTTGTTTTCTGATGGAACTGAGTCACGTGAAACAGTATACAGTGATGATATACAAACATTAGCTAGTCCTGATTCAAAATGTCCTTATCTGCTAAAAGCAGAAGAAATTTGTCATAATTGTGTACAGTTGCATTGGGAGGTACTCGAGGACGTTGCAAATAAGCCTGAGATTCCACAATACTATTCAATACAATACCAGTCCAGCAGCTCTAGCTCCTCCAATAATGACTTGAATCCCTGCACTCATACACCAATTAATGACAACTTTTACTTGGTTCAAAATTTAAATCAAAACACTACATATCTTTTTGAACTTCATGCACATTATGTGCACAAAAGTTGTATTTGCCTAGCTAAATTATCCATCACAACGAGCAAAATACAACCACTAGGACCTCCAGGTAAACCTGAATTTAAAGAGTTTCTAGAAAGTGATGAAGTTGAAATAAAATGGCAAAGACCGGCATGTGCAGATGATGAACATGTTCAAGCATATGAACTGTATTCTAGACTATCGCATGATACACAGTATACCTTAATGGGTCGATGTGCTGAAAATGTAGTTAAAATTAATTGTCACCAATTTACTTCGGGAGAAAAATACATTTTTCAAGTTAAAGCAATTTATAGCAATGACAAAGTTAGTGAATTCAGTAAATGTAGCAAAAAATTTGTGAAGCAGCGTCCTCAAGTTTTGGGGAAACCCAAGGTAATCAAATGCACTAGCAATTCAATTCAGCTGGAATGGAATAAAGCACAACATTTCCAGGCATCCAAATATAAAGTGAAGTACACTGAGAGTGCTAGCCTAAGCAACAAGATCGGCAAGAAAAAATGGCAATACATTGAAAGAGTTAGTGAAGTGGCAATTATAGAAAATTTGAAACCTGACACATGGTATGTTTTTAAAGTGAAAGCAAAAGGTGAATTACATTGTGATTATGGTCCAGCTAGCGAACTTTCCGACCTTGTAAAAACTACTCTCCCTCCGCCTACTAAGCTGCAAATCTTACCACATGGTATTTTGTCAAAATCACTCAAATTGATTTGGCATGCTCCTGAAAATTCTTCATCGAATGCTGCTTTGTCACACTATGAAATTCATTATTTATCAAATAAAAAGACTTGGTGCCTTTATCGAAAGTTTCTAATCATGCATACGGAAGCAGAAATCACAGAACTTGATATTGGTACATATCGCTTTAAGGTGTGTGCACATTATTCAAAGGGCCAGGGCGATCTGCAGTCAGAGAGCTCTGAAAGTGAACCCAGTGAATGGTATCAAATACCAAACTGTATTCCGAGTCAACCAGAAAAACCAATGATCTCAAATTTTGATCAAGATAGTGTTCTATTGAAGTGGAGCAAGCCTACAGTAAACAGTGAACATGTAAAATCATACAATGTATACATGGGAGCCTGTACCAATGACAAGCAACGAGGTAATTTTGATCTGCTCAAAAATGGGAGTAAAATCCTTCAAGAGCAACTGCAGGTAACAGGACTAGATTCGAGTACTACTTACAAATTTCAAATTGAAGCACTTAACTCGAATAATCAATGTGGAGAACGAGTTGAATCTGATTTTGTTACAACCATCAGAAAGGCTCCAACTTGTCCTGGAAAACCATACATGCTTCGAGTTACTCACAACATGGTCCGAATAACTTGGGAAAAACCAATGAAAAATTCAGATATGGTGTCTCGATATGAAGTTTATTACATAAAATGCCAAGATACTAGATCTAAATGGAGTTGTGAACGAACACAGTCAAATAACACAGAATTTGAAATATGCAATTTAAACCATTCGACACAGTACTTCTTTAAAGTTAGGTTAATTACCGATAACATCCATGATTGTACTTATTCTGAAGTAAGTGAGCCAGTTACAACGAAGTCTGCATTACCAAGTGAACCAGGTAAGCCAAGAGGGGAAACACATTTAGAAGGATCCATTACCCTCACCTGGGCTAGACCAGAAGAGAACTTCAAAGACATAACCCACTATGAAGTAGAATATCATCAGGAAGGTGAATCAAATACAACTGTTACCGAAACAGGCGGTGCTGAAGAACAAAAGAAAATTACTGGTTTGCGTTGCAACAAAGGATACTATTTTTCTGTAAGAGCAGCAGTTATGAAAACAACTGGCAAAAATAAGGTAGAATTTGAATTCTCCAAACCTAGTTTATTGAGTGATTTAATAACTAATGATAAAACTAATGCAGAGAAATTTTTACCGTTTTGCAAAATTATTGGCAATGTTGGAGATAAAGACTTGCACTTACTGCCAACTAGATCTGTATTTGTACCGATTTCTTCCATGAGCTCCTTAAAGAAATGCAAGATAAAGCTAGAAAGCCATCAAGAGGGTGATCATTTTATCAATCCATTATCAGCTGCCATAAGAGAACGTGCTGTAAATAAAGTGCTTATGTTGGTTGGTGCCACTGGAGCAGGTAAAACAACTCTCATTAATGCAATGATCAACTACATCATGAGGGTTGAATATGATAATCCTTTTCGTATTAAGCTCATTCATGAAGCAGATGTTTCTCAAACAAAAAGTGTCACGAAGCATGTATCTGCATACATCTTACACTACGAGTCAGGATTCGCAATCCCATATACTCTAACAATTGTTGATACTCCAGGATTTGGGGATACAGCTGGAATAGAACGTGATAAAGAAATCACTCAACAAATAAAAAAATTCTTCAGCATAAAGGATGGAATTACCCATCTTGATGGAGTTGGATTTGTTTGTAAATCGAGTGATGTGCGTCTCACACCAACACAGCAATATATTTTTGACTCAATTTTGGCTGTTTTTGGAAATGATGTAAAAGACAACATATTTGTCTTGTGCAATTTCTGTGATGGGGAGGAGCCTCAAGTAATCAAGGCAATGGAAAAAGTGCATATTCCAGCAGATAAGTACTACAAATTCAACAACTCAGCTTTATATTCCTCAAGCAAAGTCAACCAATTATTTTGGGAAATGGGTGTCGAGAGCTTCAAAATGTTTTTCCAACAGCTGGAAACAGCTAAACCAGTTAGTCTTCAACTAACTAAAGAGGTTTTACAACAACGAGAGCACCTGGAAGATATGGCTGCTGAATTAGAGGAGCAGATTCAGCGAACCATGATGATGATTGATGACCTGAAGAAAGAAATAGAAATGCTAAATCAGCTAGAAGAAGAAGGTAATGGTAAAATTGATGTTAAAGAAGATAGTATTGCAAAAGTAGAGCTAAAGGAAGGAGAACATGCAAATATCTGCCTAAAGTGCAATATAACATGTCATTATCCTTGCCGATACTCACTCAGTAGCACTGGATGTGTTTTCATGGAGAGGACAATGGGTAAATTGCAATGTATAGTGTGTCACTGTTCTTCAAGTGACCACAAAGTTGTCTCATCACATAGGTTTGTAAAGTACAAGAGAATTGCGAGAAAGACAGTTAAGGAAATAACAGAGAAATATGAAAAAACTTATAAAAAAAAGATAGACACCATTCAAGATGCAATCGACACCCTGAAAAATGAAATTGACTTGAAATTTGATGAGGCATTTAAGCTTGTTAGACAAGAGAAAGATTGCAGAGAAAAGCTAAATGAAATTGCATTACTTCCAAATCGTTTCAATGATGTTGAATATATTGAATTGCTTATTGAAGCACAAATCAAAGAAAAGCAAGAGGGGTACATCAAGCGAATAGAGCAATACAAAGTGCTGAAAGAGCGAGCTAAGATCTTCGCACAGATAGATGAATTCAGCACTAGACAAAATGAAGATGGCAAGCGATGGTGGGAGAAACACTTCTTAAATCAAAGTGATAAATTTTTAACTCTATAATTATTATTATTTCTTATTGAAGGACTTCTCCTTAAAATCACACAATAATTTTATAGTTAATTTCTTATATAGCTTATGCTACTACTATGCTGCTATAATGATTATAAATCTGTTTTACATTTTTATTAATAAGGGAATCTATTGATGCCGAATTATTGCCAATGATTTCAGTTCATAAATCTCCTGTAAAATGAGTCTCTTGAATGAGTCTCTTGATGCTACCTTAATTGGCTACCTCCCAGTATACTCTGACGATCTTACTCCACTATATGCATGCACAGCTATCCCATTCTGCACTGCATGCCGCCTTAATTGCATGTTCCTTTATAACATCATTGCCTCACAGTAAGGTGAGATGCATGGACTAGCTTGTTAATGTAGTAACATTAACAAGCTAGTCCATGCATCTCACATTTGCAATAATATTGTAATAATCTAATAACGTTTCAGCTCAACATTTATGTTAATACTTAATTAAAAAAATAAAGACAAAGCATTTCAGTATTATTGTAAGAGGTATTGTTGTTTTGCTAAGTCCATCATTGTCTTGTAGACTATATTAGGCATGTGATCTGATACCATATCCTGATCCAACATTATCTCATTAAACTCAGACTGTACTGCCCACTCTATACACACAGGATGGTACCAACGTAGACCAAAGAACCTATCATAATCGACAAAGGGGATGGGGAGGGGGGAGGGGGGGGGGAAATTAAACCATAATGTGTATTATAGATAGTGCTAACTATAGTACAATCCATCTGTCTATAGCATTTCAGTTGATATAAAATAGTTGTCCTTACGTCGGTAGTAGTGGTCCTCTAGTCAAGTGTAGTATCCTTCCCGGTAAATACAGTGAGGGTCTCTCTCTTGGACTACTCGACACTGTCTTCCCTGTGATGGGGTCGGTTACTATATAAGGCTTCTTACCATACACTCTCAGCTCATAATCGTCTTCAGCAAACAGATTCTGAAATGAATAAAAAAGTCACAAACAATTCCCTCTTTAGTACAATAATGGTACATTTTATACAAGTACACAATACTACATGTATATAATTTACTGTACTTGTTACATGCACAATGTATGCCAGTAATGTAACAATGCACCATGACACAATAATGTACATGTATAGTACCAATCTTATATACATGTACATGTAACTATTGTATTGTTTATCACTACTGATCAGTACTATACTGTACATAGAGTGTACATGCATGTATTGTACCAGTCAATATACACTGTGTACTATAGCTTACTTCATCTGATAGTAGGACTGGCATTTCTTGTAAGTCTGTTGTGCTTTTCTCTTTATTGATGAGTTTTGTTGTAGACTCTTTTTTCCGGTTAAAGAAATCGAACCAGGTTCGTTCGGAATAATGGAGTCGATATAACCCACACCAATGGAAGAAGCTCTTGATAAATATCAAATACTGTGAAAAGGAAAAGATAGTGTGGTTGACTTGTGTACATAACTTATTAGAGGGTACATGAAATCGGAGGGACAAACATTTGGCCACTTGTGATTTGGATGATAATTTTGGCAACATAATTGACCACACCCATCAATACGCCATTATTTGTAATACATGTACACATATACATAATACAAGTAATTTCTCAAAATTGCTGATTCTCCCTCCCCCTCTCCCCCCTCTAATGCACAGCGTAGTGTACAATATACTGTACTCATGTACCTTTGGATTATTGGATTGCCTCAATTGCTCTAGTATTCGATCACTTAGCTTCTCAAAGTTCTGCAAACTCAGCCTGAAACAATAAACATTACACCATGTGTGTGCACGCAACAGTAACTACAGTAGGTATAACAGCCACTCACTGTACCTTGGAACTAAGTCATTACCAACCACAACTGAAGTAATAAAGGGGCGGGTATGATGAACAGCTGGTAAACTAAAAAATCATTATTAAACACAAAAGAATAATTAAAGTTGACAGTAAGCATGAAAATTGATAGAAGACACAACACGCATGATACATGTAGATGTACATATACGTACATACAGTACAACCTCCGATAATGGATACTCCGAGAAAGGGACATACGTGTACATTTAGTACAATAAACTTTTTAACAATGGACACTTGTCAGTATCCTAAATACATGTAGACTTGTTACTACATTTTGACCTCTGAGAAGAGGACAACCTCACTATAAAGGACAAAGCTCTTCAATTTAAAGTGTCCCAAAGTGTCCTTTATTCGGAGGTTCCACATGTACGTACATGCAAAGGTCTCCCTGAAGCAGGAAAGCAGGGCGGCCCACCCTGCTTCTTTAGCAACCACCCTGCTTTCTGTAGCCAGTACCCTACTTTATAATGCTATAAAATACTAAACTATGCTATCAACAATAACTTTTTGACTTGTACTACCCTGCTATAAATTTTCTCTGGGGAGACCTCTGCGTACATGTACATGCATGTATACGTGTACATGTACATATGTCTGTCCTCATACTTCATCAGTCCACCAGGTGGTGAGAAGGCATAGCAATGTAGGGATGGGTATACTGGGTGGAGTAGTATAGCTAGTAATGAGGCAACACCAGCTCCCAGAGAATGACCGGTTACAACCAAATCATAACTCTATTATAGTAAAGAAAGGACACATGTATCATTATATAGTACATGTATGTAGTACATGTACTAACACATCTTTGTTAACTACATGTACATGTAACACTACATTATTTATAAGGAATTTACCGGATAAGCTCGAAATATCCGCTGTAAGATTCCCTCCCCCTCCAGTTTCACGTGTAGAACATTAGCAGTGTTTAACATACCCTAATAATTATACACAAGAATAGAAGGGGTTAATAATAATAATTATGAAGTGTTAAATATGGTACACAAAGGGTGTTTCAAAACTCTTGTAATGGTGAAAGCCAGTAGTAAGTGCCCACACAGTGCTTCCGTGCAAACAACCCTATTAGATGCTGTGGGGTAATTAATAACCTCATGTACATAAAACTTCACTCCTTCCTTGACCATCATCAACCGTGGCTGGGCACTAAGATCAGTTAGAGCATCCTATCAGACAATGAACACAATGAACAATATTTATTATTATACACTGATGTACGTGCACTGTACATGGGGATTATACACATGCAGTAATACTAAAATCCGTGCAGTATAAATCTTATTACTAACCAGTATTGATAGTGTTCCTCTCACTACTACCACTACACTGTTTTTGTCGTGATCGAGAGCAACATAAAATGAAGGACAAAACACCTATACAAGTATTAAACAAAAGGAATTAAAAAAAAGGTTACCAAAAACACTAGTAATGTACAGTATGCACATGTACTACTGAACTAATTAATAATTAAGAAGTTGTGATAAGTAGAGGTGGATTTGCTTGTACATGCATTAAATCCTTAATTACTCGATGAGTTGGCGTAACTTACATCACTCTTAAAGTTAGCATAGACAATATCCCTCTCACTAATACTAGTCCATGTGAGGATAGAGTAGGTATTCCATCTCAACCAACCATCACCCTTAATCACACGCTCTAACTTATCAACTCTCTCCTTCTCCTTCTTGTTGAAACAGCTGCAGTAATTATAATAACACAATGAATATTGTATAGGGGACTGTGCAAATATATTAGTCAAAAACTAATAATGTGTATTACAATTGAAAGTGCATGATTAAAGCACATAAATATGGTTTGTATTGTACATGTATAATCCTGTTTAATTTGAGTTATGTAACAAAGAATTGTGGATAGTTACAATATACATTGGCTACATGTATGAACATGTACAGTATATACGTACAATACATGTGCGTAGCCAACTAATACATGTACAGGTAATGTAAAATGAACATGTTATACATGTAAAGTGTACACAATACGTGTAATTGTTAGCTATACCATTTGATGGTCCTGTAGATAAGTAGAGTCATACCGACTATCTTCCTGGAGTAGACTAGGAACGGACTACCATATGCTCCCATGGCAAATAGCATGTAGTGTATAGCATTATTATAATGGGTTCGAACACCCTGCAACCATGGAGAGATAGAGAGAGGGGAGGGGGGAACCATTGGTTATATTCATGTACACATACATACTATACGTACATGTACATAATTTATGTTCAAAATTTACAATAATTATTATTTTCAATTATAGTCTGAGGAAAGGATAGAGGTGGGAGGAACCCTTCTAGTACTACATTAAAAATTACCTCTTGATTGAAATTAACAGCAATTCTAGTAGCTGGAACTGAAGGATCATACAACAAGGAATTTTGCCTCTATAGAGTAAATAGACAATAACAGTATAATATACTATTATTAAAACAGCTGCTATACCAATACTTTGCTATATCAATACTTTGTACATACTGTATAATTATGTACAATACAAAACAGAACATGTAAAAACTTAACAATGGAACCTCTGTAATGAGGACACTGTGAAAAATAAGGCCACCTCTGTACTGAGAACACTATCAGAGTTTCCAACAGTACACCTTTCCATACTAAACTACCACTGAAATAAGGACACCCTATAGTTAAGACACTTTTCACTGGCCCAATGGTGTCCACAATAGAGAGGTTCCACTGAACATACACATAAATACATACATACATACATAAATACATTACTGTACATGTATAATTTCATACCCGCTCGAGATCATGCTGAAACTTCAGTAGTGCCATTCCTGCTAGTATATCAGTGGGTACATAACCACGGAACTTGGTAAAAGCGTCCACTATAGTAGCAGACACAGCACTAAACACAGTCTTCTGCCTGTCACTAAGACGGAGAAAGAAGAATATGTTCTGTATCTTCCATTGCCATGATCGCTGACGATGATGGTAAGCCAGTGATTCGTCACTCAATGAAGACAACCTCCGGCCAGTGATATCAGTTTCTGGGGCTGTGGACTCGTATTTGAGTTTAGTGGGTGTGGTCTCGAAGAACAGCCAAATTAATCCAAACCTGAGTATGAAGTAAAGCAGGACCATTACCGATGTGATGAGGTTCCATATGGCCACAATACGAGCCAGTATCATTACACTATTGGAGGTTTCACAGCCAGTTACTGGATCAAATACCCACTGTATCCCCACTATATTCCATATCAGCTCGACCACGAACCAAACCATCTGGACATACAGGATCCATCGGAGGTGGACTCGAGGGGCGGGGTTGGCTATCGTACCCCGAGCACTGACCGTTAGTCCTATTGTTTCTACAACCGTCATGACTAGCTGGATGGCCAATTGGACCAGGAGGTAGAGTTTGAGTAGCTTCTCATCATGACACTTGTACTCCCTGTCATAGTCAACCAATGTAACGCCAGCAAATACGAACCTATAGCCATTTAGGGTAGACAATTATAGTTTAGATTGTTCTTGGAATCTTGCTTATACGCTTGCATCTTGTCTAAACTCACCAAAACAGCTTTATGAGAATACTACCAGCGTAAGGGAAGACCAAATCATCTCCGCTAATCTTTAATTTCAGTCCGAAAGCTTCCAAAGCCGGCATCTTTCCTCTTAGAGTTCTTGACACGACACTGTTAAGCAATGAGTGTGCGTCCACGTGGAACGCGCGCGGAGTTTCTTCCCGCACTGTTTGTATCCATGGTAACGACTGGGATCCGTGATAGATCATAGTTTTTTTTTTTTTTTTAATGCAACTAGACTATGTATGGTCATATTGACGAGTGTCATTCCTTGCAGCAACTGTCAGAATGTAATCAAAGTATAATTGCATTGGAAAAGTTAATGCAGTGTAATCACATAAGGATCCAGCCATAACTATAAACTCATTGTCATAGATTCCCAAATATCTACTTCCTTATTATCAATCAGCTGTTAAGCAATGGCAGACACCTCCTGTATGCAACGCTATGCGCCACTTCATTAATTTTCCTAGTCTAACCATTCCAATTTCCCTACGTTTATAAGCCGCATAAGCAATGCATGCATAAAGGAGGCGTGGCTTATCATATTTTTTTTTTTTTTTTGTACAGCAACAAGACAGTTTATATGAATTTACAGACAGGTACCAACCAGGGCAATCTAGAGAAATATCATTGGACAGCAAGTAACTTGAAACAAGACTCATGGTACTCCATCAGTACAGTGTAGTATCCTGCAAATTTTAACCAGCCACACCCCTTCTTAATCATTCATTGTGCAAGATTCGTATACAAGGGCTTCACGAAACATACTTGACCTGTAGTTACGAATATTTGCCACACAACGTGTACAGGTATACACAATATCTACTGGCTACGAGGGGGCATGGTCGATAAAAATACCATATCCAGCCTAGCTCTACATACATTGCTTGAGACAGTCCTGCCCTATTTTAGTCTAATAGGCATGATCTTATCATTGACACGCCCTCCGAATTGATGCTAGATGGGCACTAAATAGAAAGCATAACACATAAATTAACATTAGTGTATGAGTGCGTACATATACTTCAGTATTGAGGTAGTCTATTGTGGTGTGGGAGCGACTCGTCACGCCACCCAATTAAGGGAGGGAGCTCATCAAACAGGATTAAAAATTAAAAACCAAATTGAGGATAAAAAAACCCCCACATGTATTAAGTAACCACTGAACAGACATTACCCCCTTTTCAGTCTGGTATATTATATACATCTCTCTACTTGCCCATATATGGACCAAGTAATGTCTGCACAGTGAAAACAAAAAATAATACCCAATGAATATAAATAGATCACATGTAATAAAATAAAACCAATTACATGTAGTAAATAAATAACCGTCCTAGGGTGCTCAAGAGCTGTTCAATAAATGAACAAGACATCCTCCCCTTT
>JAYJLX010040244.1:0-14687 GCA_036873525.1 Chalinula nematifera
ATGTGACTTCCGGATCACCAACTTTTGGTGATCTGGAACGAACAGCAAGCGGTCGATCCACCAGACCCTTCCGCAGGTGGGTCTGGCTACGCGAGACTATCCCCAGACCACTTCCATGGTATGCAAAGTGGGCGGTTACACTGACCAGAATAACGAATACGTAGACGCAAGAATAGAACAATTTTTTTTTTCATCTACATTCGTTTGCACCGTCTGACTTCCTGTCGTAACAGAATGCAAAAAAAAAATTCTGAACCAGGATTTAGCAGATCTTAGTGAATTAAATTCAAAGTTTTACTTTAATTTGCAGGAAAAGAACTGATTGATACATGGCGAACAGCAAAAGCGTAGGAGGTCATTTATTAAGCTGCTTACCACACTATAGTCAGTTGCATTAACTATGACTGCATGATTATAATTATACATAGTCTACCTCTTCACTGGTTGTGACCACCTTCTCCGATCTTCCCATCATGCCGGTAATATCTTCTCCAGGATGGTTCCAAATACACACTCGGCTATTCCGACCTTGGCCATCAGATGCTTCATAAGAATATTGACGGATCCCCTCATCACTTTCCAGGTTAACCCTAAGTTTAGCCATCTCATCACTACTCAACAGTGATCTGTAGTAGTAAAAAGCACACAGAGTCTACATTATTAGATTCATTTGGCTGGCTTCTATGAGTTCTATACTGCGTACGCTGCCCAGCTATGTAAGTTTTTACTTCAACTTAACTAGAGTGATCGGTCTCTTACCTCACAATGATGTAGCCATTTTCTGTAAAAGACTTCTTCATGTCTGGAGTGAGGATTAAATCGGTATCGGTAAAGTTGAACTCAGCATTGACCGAGGTGTTGACATCCATTTTACTAATTATCTAGGCGTGTCACATTGCATGCATGCAAAGCTTAAAGGTTTGCAAACGCACTAGCCTTTTTAATCATGTTGACTAAAGGTAATCAGCTGTATATACATGTAGACCTAGACTATTATATACATAAAGTATAACTGAGTACTGGATCAAAGACTTTAATTTTTAATAGACGCGGTCTATAGCCCATAGATATTATACGGGTATAATATCTATGTCTAGCCTCACGGTGGCAGCGGACAAACAATGTGTATTGTACATGTATGTGACAGTTTGAATTTATAGCCTGATCTAGTTGTTTATTGATTTGATTTATCTGTATGTCAATGCATGATCAAGGTAAACTAAAGCTTAGTTTACAATATCAAATGCATTGGAAATTTCCGAATATTTGCCATAATTTTGATGCAGACCGCGAGACAAAAGATTAGAGCTAGTGACAAATTTCTATTCCAGCGTCTCAGTTGCATAATGTTAGTCTATAGCGTCATGTGAACTAGATCTATTATGCTACCAATTATAACTTACAGTGCTAAAGCTGTATTGAAAATTAAACTTTCAACGTTATGTCAACATAGCATTTTAATACTCTATTTTATGTATTTGGTATTGTTATATGTAAACATTATAAGGTTGTGTTGATTTGGTTCACCAGCACACGAGGGAAATAAGCCATTCTGCATGATGGATGAATGGTACTGATAAAACTGTAGATTATGTTATTAGTTATGGGGTCTAACTTTATTTTATTTTGTTCGTTTTGGATGGGGCTGCAACAGTATAGTAGCATTCAACAAGGAAAAAAATACTTGTGTTCTACAGTAGACCTTACCATAGTGCAAGTGCATGGCAACATGGCAGAATTGACTTTACTATTCAAGAAAAAATTTGACAACCATGCAGTTGACTATATAGTGCTGTGATGCATGGTGCTTTGATCATGACCCGTACATAGCCCAAAGACACTACCTTGCCTCCATTCATTTTGTTTGAAATACATCAAGAAATTTCAATTGAACAGAAAGGTCAGTCAATCTATAAAAACAGTACATTAAAATATTTTATTGTTTATATAGAAAAATGGGCATTGTCTCAACTGTTCAATATGCTGTGTTGAGCATCCTTTACCAGAGGGAGGAGCTGATAAATTCCGGGCCCTATATGCCTTTCAAATTAAGATCCTACTATAGTTGAAAAATGATTGATCAGCCAAGTAGCAGCAAGGAATGTGAGGAGACATCAACAATATACTATAGAAGACAATTAAGCGGGCTAGTACATACCCTCTACACAACAACCTTCTCATGCAGAGTCTACTGTGAAACATGTATGTGATAGACTCATCTGTTGTTATATACTGTACCATCAGTATTATAGTGAACACAAGAAGCACAACTACAATCTGATTGTGGAGTGCGATACCCTAAACACCATCAACCAAATAGAGGGTGAATTGAGATAAGTCAAGAGTAAAATAACCAACATCGATACAGCAATCATGGACCTTACCAACAGAGAGACGGCAGTGGATGAACAATTAAGGTGAGAGATTAACAATGCAAATCCACCAACACGCTCAAAAACTCATATTAACATTATTCATAAGTCAGAGAGACATTTGATACAACAGATTGACACACAATAGCACAGCACAAGAAACAGCTCCTTGCTAAGCAGAAAGAAGCTGCAGAAAGAGTTTGTAGCCAACTGGAGATATGTGAGGAGCTGATTGAACAGAACTTGACCTGAGGGAAATGAGCCAGGGGAAGGTACTAATGGAGAAACAAGTCATGATTGAACGAATGAAGAAGACTAGTGAACACATTGATCCAGCAACATTCATATCAATATAGAAGAAGCCAAAGCAAGATACAAGAAACACAGCTGTATAGAAGATCACCAAATGATTGGTGAGATTTCTAAGGGTGAAATGTGTGTTAAAAGCAGTATTAGATGCGCATGCTCCTCCTAGCCATCGTCCTTTCCTAGATCAATCCTAAAGGTAAAAAGTGTTTATTTTTCCTTCTTATACACTACAGCCACACAATGCATGGGTCACCTTTCCCTGTACCTTGTTCAGATTTATCGTGTATTGCACATTGTTTGACTGGCGGCACTAAACAAACTATAATTCTATGGTCAGGAATGTAATATTTTGAAATCCCACTTTGCAGGAAAATATACTATCAACTTTAGTATATGATACACAAATTGGAGATATCAGTGGGAGGGGCTGGAGTTCCTGATAGTACCATGCTTTGTACAGTTTCACCAGTCAAGACCATTAAATTTATCAGCAAGCCAGATTGTCATACAGCAGTCTGTGATAATGGAGATATATACTCATAACAGAACAAGATACTCACAATATAACAGTAGTACTGCATGGACAAGGAGGGAAGGAAAGTGAGGTCAATAGGAACAATGGGAACAAAAGAGGGACAGTTCATGCGTCCCTATGGAGTGGTTGTTATTAATGATGGATATATTTTAATAACAGATTGCCATTAACTACAGAAACTATAACGTTTGATGGAATTGTGTTAAGTCGATTGGTATATATAGCAGTGAGAGTGGGAGGGTTTCACTATAGTTCAATTATTCCAAAGATGTCATACGGTACAGATATTTGTTGCTGCAGGAGTATAATAATCGTGTTCAAGTACAAATTCCAGACCTCACCTTTTCACATATCATCAGTCTTCAAGATGACCAAAAAGTTCAATCCCCATATGATGTATCATAAGACAGTGAGGGATATCTGTATGTTGCTGAGTATGGTGACCACTGTATCACAAAGCTCACTACAACAGGACAGTACATTACAAAGTTTGGTTCTGAGGGATCTGCTCCTCATCAACTGTCCTACCCGGCATCACTTACTATCCACAATAACCTATAGTGTATGTCGCTGAGCTGGGTAATCATCGTGTGTCAGTATTTGACACTCAAGGAAGCTTTACCAATTGCTTTGGAAAGGGCAATTCCAATTTCCTCGGGATGAGGCAATGGACAAACTATTAATGTAATTTATGTTTGTAATAACAATAATAAAAGAATAATTGTTTATTGATTTAGATCTATATGTGACAGTTTCAATTACAGAATGTTATTTTTTTTTTACTTTTGTTTATGCTTCTTCTGCTTTGTTTTTTTTTTTGTAGCAATAAATTTTGTGATGGGTAGGGCAAAATTAAATCGGCGCTGGTATGAGTTGAACTCAGCATTGAGCAAGGCATCGACATAGTATCCATTTTACTCATCGATTAGTCTAATTATAATTTTATTGATCTAGACCACCAGGCTGTCACATGCATGCGAGCAGAGGTTTACAAGCGTACATGGTCTGTGCAATCATGTTGACTAAAGGTAATCAGCAGTACATGTATACATATAGTATCACTGAGTATTGAATCGAAGATATAATTATTTTTTTTGAAATGCAATATAATAGTAGACTATTAATAAAAACTGAATTCACCAAATATGAGCTTATAGGACAGCCATGGTAGGCTAAATGTAAGCATACAATTCTCTTTGTTTCTTCCGATGTCATCCAGACTTGTTCACTGTGCTATCTCCACTAGAACAGAATAGATTCATTATCAGAAAGAGGGTTAAAATGATCACAAAACCAAATAAAAACAAAAATACAATCTCTTGAACAAAATAACCATAGTTATCAATTATTGGACCAAGGATGACACCAGTCACTGCAAAACCTAAATTCTGACCTGCTTCCAGTATACTGCTGTATGCATGTGACCAACTGGTGATTCTTTACTAAAGGGGTGAGGCTGACCACAGGGCGGTATTCACGCAGCTGAAAGCCAGTCCAAGTGCACTGTTTACCAAATACAGTATAAACGATGTTCCATTTGATAGGAGGTATAGTAGGTGGGTGCCATAGGCCACCAGAATGCCACCTAAACACCAGTATATATTAAACCCAGTCCAGTTAGTTAATGAGAACACTAAATAGTGGAGCAACAATGGGAACCAGAAATATGAGCAGATCCGCCATATTAGCATAGTAGACTGATATTTATTGACTAAGAACACTTGAGCAAAAGTGGCGAAAGGGAAATAAGTTGAAAGACATTAAACTGATTAAATTTGTGATCCAAAAATTTATGCTAAAATTCATTATCTCTTTGATCGAAAATTTTCCATGTGGATTGTTTGTGGTGGTATCAGCAGCTGCAGCCTCCTCCTCCCTTTGGCGCTCGGCTTGCTTATCCATTACTGCTAATATCACCGAAAGGAATGCACCTATACCCAAATAAGACACAGTGAATAACAAAGCTACCCCTAACCGTGTACTATTATCAGACTCAAAAATATCGTAGATGAAACTGTTAATGTATAAACTTCCAGCATTGCCTATTCTACAAAAGGTACTCACCACACTGAAGGCAATACTGACCTCGTGACCTTTGAACCAGCGAGCAGCAAATACATCACTGGTCGTGAATATAGCACCGCTTGTTCCAACGATAATCCGGGAAGTAAGCATTACCCAATATACACCAATATACGCTCCCAGTGCAAACAATGTCTGTCCAATGCATACCAGCACCATGAAGGATACAATGGCTATACGGCAGCCTATATACTGGTTAACAATGACTGCATCCACTATGGTTATAACAATGGTTGGCCAGGAGTAGATCGTACATAACAGAGCATACTGGGTCACATCTATCTTTAAGGTATTGATTAGCACTGATTCAAATGCCACTGGTACATTGAGGGATACATTGAGGAGCAGCTGTACACTAGCAATGAGGAAGAGGACAGTATACTTGTAAAGCCGACCTTCACTTGAAAAGGTACCCAAACCTCCTATCTGTAGTGTGTAATACTTCTGTTGATGATGCAGTATAGTAGTTTAATATGAGCAATAAGCCACACCTCTGTTTTTTTTTGCACCTGATAGCTAGATCTACACCCTCAGCCCCTCCCACTAGATCTAAACTGCAACTGGCAAGCATATGGTATTAACAGCAACCTGATGAATAACGTCATCTTGACCCTTTCCTTGGCCAACTGGACTAGCTAGCTATGTTAAGATGAAAAATCAATGATGGATGGAGGAAATAATGATCATTTACCAGTTGATATGGCACTTGATGGTGAGCCTGATGACGATACAGAGCCTATATCAATCTTACTCGCTCTTCGTATTGCACTGTGGACTCACCAAAGGTCGACGTCTACTGCTTTTGAATGAACTTAATTGGTTATATGATATTAGAGTACAATATGTTCATGTTGGATCGAGAGGTATTTTTAGTTTAGTGTAAGCATTGGCTGCCATTTCTCTTAATCTGTTCATAGGTGTAACCCCAGTGTGATGATTGAGATAAGCTAACTGACAGCTTAACAGGAGTATTGAGGCTCTTCAAACTCGTATAGTAGACCAGTACACAATACCTTAACACACCATTGCACACGCAGGCTGGAAACCCACCCCACCCATACTGAATAAAACACTGAAATACACTGTAACAACAATTATATTTAGCTTCACAAAGATAGGTTCCAGTTAATGTCTGCAACTTCTTGTTCAACCTGAATGTGTGGAGTGAATAAAGCATATACCAGCACTTTGACAAGGCTACATGTATATCACTGAGGGCTCACCTTATTTACAAACTGGTCTTCACAAGCCATTCTTATACGTTCAGCGGTAGCTGGTGACCAAAAATCAAATGATCCTTTTAAACCTCTTTCAATCCTAGCATTCTTTACAGCTTCTTTGATCGCAAAAAAAACAGATGCAGCCAAAAATAGAGGAGGCTCACCAACACCCTGCAGCATATACAATAATGGTATATTAAATTTCGTAAACACTATAATTATGTTACGTGTATGTTATCATTCATTTTATACAGCTGCGAAATTTTCAAAATAATTGGGTTTGTAAGGAATTTTAATACCATAAAATTTATTACACTTACAATAATATGAATTATACCATGGTAGCAATCATTACCATGGCAACTCTTTTATCTTTACTAGTACATGCAATGGTTAAACAAACAATTAAATCATACAAGAATGATTAGAAGCAGTGTTTTGGTTGAATTTAATGTTCTTATTGCTTTTTTTTTTTTTTAGTTTTAAACTTGTCACATACTTGTTACACGTTTGCCATGGACTAGCTCCCTTCAAGACAATTAGTCTTTCAACTATATAATTGTCTCTCAGGAAGTTCTATGCCCATAACCACCCAGTAACATTGTAATATCCTACATTAATATTGCTGAATTAGTACCTTCACAAATAACAATATTTATACATGCAGTTTACACATATAGTCTAATTATAACCTTTGCTGACAATATTCCTTTTGAATCAAGTGATTTATCCAGCAACGTGACATTCATCTCTATGGGTACATCACTACATCCAGGTATCTTGTACTGCTTTGGACCAACAGAATACATTCGGCCATCTTTCAGGAAAACATATTCCTCCATTGTGAAAAATCCCAAACCCTGCATGAAAGCTCCTTCAATTTGTCCAGCATCAATGATAGGATTTAGACTTTTCCCAGCATCCACTATAAGATCAGTTGATACAACCTACATATTATATACAGTCATGTCACAGCTATAGGTTCAATACTGTTTAGCTAAAATATACCTGAAAGCTTCCAGTAAGCACATCTACTTCCACTACTGAGCAACCTACTCCATATGAATAGTACGCAAACGGCCTTCCCACTCCATTTTCCCAATCCATCCAAATATCTGGAGTTTTATAAAACCCTTGCGCTGACAGGTTTACCCGAGATAAATATGCTTGGAGAACCTACAATACAGTATACATGACCACATGCAGTGTTCTGGCAATAGAGTTAAAAGGGGAGAAACAGCTAGTGCAAATTCTAGTTAGTTGCATTGGTGTAATGATTAATGCTTGTACGAATTTTTGATACATTTAGAAGTTCAGGTACTAGGCAAAATATAAAATGGTTATTTATTATGACAAATATACATACCCAACTATCCCATCCTGCTTCAGGATCAGCTTCTTTGAAAGGCCTTAGTCTCTCATTGATTTGATCACAAGCATGCTACAAAAAAAATTATTTGGTAACCACTGATTATATATGGGTGAAGTCAACCTCATACCTTAACAGCCATTCCATACAGGTCAGAGGATATTGAACCACCAGTTACAGTTGCATTAGGTACCTTTTCACTGCTTGTATCATTCAGATGAATTTTATCCATGGGAATCGACAGGCATTTAGAACATACTTGAATCATTTTTGTATGCAAACCCTATATACATGGTTATAAAGTGAAAATTAGCACATGTACATAATCTATAGACCTGTCCCATGTCCACACCACCATGAGTTAGCAGTACAGAACCGTCCGTATAAACATGTAATAGGGCTCCAGCTTGATTCATCATAATTGCTTGGAAACCCATTCCAACTTTAATCGGTACCAAAGCTATACCTTGTTTCTTCCATCTGCTTGAACTAAAGAAGAGTTCGGAAAATCAAACTAAAGTGATATACATGTATACGTATAGCACATACACAATTATATAACACCAAAAAATTCTCAACTCATTTAAAACTGTATGCACTTGAAAAGAACTCGTTATACGGTATGGCTGAAAATTCACTTATAGTACCATTCTAACTCCTCCCCCTTCTGACTCCTCCCCTTCTGACTCCTCCCCCTTCTAACTCCGCCCTCCTAACTCCTTTCCCTTCCAACTCCTCCCCCTCCTCCTCAAAGGGTTTTTTTTTAGTTAAGTTAATTAAAAGTTATAATAACTATATTATGCAACGCTTAAGTGGAAAGCACTTTACTGCCTAACGTGTTGAGTCGACAGAATGAAGCATATGCAATTTTCCCGCCCGGCAGACCCTCAAGTGGGATTGGTCTGGGTATGTGAGATAGATTGCACAGTGGTATGACCTGATTATGAATATCATTAGCTCACCGCCATCTTAGATGCAAAGCAAGTACAGGCGAATTCGGCTGTTAAATTTCTTTTAAACAAGGCTTTCTCGATGTCAAATGAGCAAGTAAGTGCCATCATAAGTAAAATCCCCTATACAAGTATATAATTATGCTTAACTGAGTTTCATTTTATTTGTAAATTCACTTACACTGCAATGAAAAGGAATTCGAGATTAACATTTTTAGCCTATAGCTAATCGCTATGTATTATTATACATTTTAGCCAACCAAGATGGTGGCATACTAATGATATTCATAGCCAGACATAACCTATATGGAATAGCTCTATGAATTTGGTTATGCCTTTCGTGTGTGTGTGTAACCTGTTAAATTCCTTGACAGCTGTCTTCTTCTTTTCAAATTGACATTGCTCTTTCAATGTACTCCAGCATCTTCTAATAGTGCAATTATTCATTTCCTCTCCATGTATTAATTTATCTCCATTTTTCAATAGATTAGCTTCTTGAACTACGTCCCTTTCGATTCCGAGGGTATCCGCAACATGAGAAATGGCATTTTCAGTTATCATGGCACCTTGGGGTGCGCCAAACCCTCGCATGCTGGTGAATGATGGCAGATTGGTTTTACAGGCTTGGCTTCTGATGCTCATGTTAGGAATATTATAAACGCTTTGAAGATTTAGCACTGCAAAATCAATAACCTATATTAAAAAATAACAAAATAATTATATTACGATATATTATAGTATGTGTATGCAACATAACTAACAGCAAGGGTTAAGTCACCGGAATAGCCAGCATTGGAGTAGAGATCAACATCCAGTGCTTCAATAATACCGTTGCTATCAAATGCAACCTTTACATACATGTTAAGCTGATATATCATTAAACAAAAACCGCATTATGATTTATATCAACCTTATAGTTTCCTTTAAAGGGACTTCTACCGCCAATGTTCATCATATCTTGATTACGCTCAAATACACACCTAACCGGAGTTTGTAACCTGAACACAGACATAATATGTAAAGAACGTAATATCATGAAACACATCATTACTACACAACTTACACATGAGCAGCAACTGCAACAGCTGTATAAGAAAGATCAGAACTTAATTGTTTACCACCAAAACTACCACCTATAAGCAAAGATTTAAAGTAAGTTATTACTATATTTTGTCACGCAATATACTACTGAAGTCTGTTCATGTTGAGTTAAGGACTTGCTCATTAGATATACATCTCAGTAAGATTGATTAATTACGCTCACACACACCACCCAAGTACTTACATTCATTGATACATAATATGAATGGGAGTTAATGTGAATGAATACTAATAAGCAAATTAACTCAAAGTGAACAGACTTTAAAAAACTGTACCTAATCGTTTAACTTTAGCTACAATTCTATTGCTTGGGACATTCAGTGCAATTGATACGTAATTTTGCAATGCATTTAAGTCATGTGTAGATGCAATGATCTCCATTTCTCCTTTCTCTCCTTTAGGAATGCATAAACAGGAGCATGTTTCCATGTAGAACTGTTCTTGGCCCCCAATCCTCATTTCTCCTTTTAGCACTTGTTCAGCTTTACTTAGTGCGATAGTTACATCGCCACATTTCAATTCTCTCTTCAGTTCAAAAAACTGTTGATTAGATACTGCTTCCTACATACATGTATGTAATTATATTTAATTAAAAGCAATCTACAGCTGCATGTATTTATCAACCAACTATATGTTATACTTGGCCAAATAAATTATAGGTAAATTTATTGTACTGTATTGCTATTACATGATCTAAACATTGAGGATCATAAATAAAACACTGTACAGGAAGTCATGCAATTCTACGTACGTATTAGGACATTATACAATCAAATCCATATCACACCCTTAAAGCTACACCCTCAGGCTTGGTCATGCAATAGCAACTATACTAGTCTATAAGTAATATACCTCTATTGTGAAGATCGCTGGTAATTCTTTATAAGTCACTTTAACTAATTTAGCCCCTCTCTGAGCAATAATTCTATCATCACCAACAACTATTCCGATTATCTGTCCCACTGCTGTGACTTCACCATCAGCAAAGATATGGTCATCATTACAGAGACCTATATTGTTGTTAGTACCAGGGACATCTTTAGCCGAGATAAACCCTCTAATACCCTGGATAAAAGTGAAATGGTACACGCACTATAACTGCACTTGGACTAATATATGTTTCATATAAGTATATAGAAAACCTTCATTTCCTCTAATGCAGATGTGTCTATTGTAAAAGTTCCATGGGCACAATCACTCAACACAAAGGCAGCAAACGATTCTCCCTCCGTTGCTGGGATATCATCAACATACCTCGTAACAGAAATACACTAAGTAAACTGTTCAATATGTTTTGATTAACTTACTTTGCTTCTCCAGTAGCTTGTTCAATAGCCGTTAAACGCATAATTGGCCTTCCAACACAGTCCCACAGTGGCTGACTGGAAGGTACAGACTGGAATACTCGACTGCCTTTACTGGGGCCACAAGGAAGAGGCTATGTAATAACAAAATACACAATGTTGATTGAGTATTATTTGCAACATAATTATATTATACATACAGTTATTGCACTGATGTCTGAGGCTGTCACTGATGAGGTATCTTTGGGTAATTGGGTTTGAATATACAGGAAAAATTTGTAGAAAAAAGATAAACAGAGACTTCTTCTGTACTGAGCCATCCCTCCTTTGATATTACGAGGAAGTTCCATGTCCTCTGCAAGTGTTTTTACTGCGATATCAAGTGTATCATTGTTCCATTTACTAAAATAAAACGAAACCTAATATAATAATCTGTTTTACACAAGCAACATGTGTTTTTACTTATTAACAATGGCATTAGCTGTTTGATGAGCTACTTTCACTGTGTCTCCCATGTTTCCAAACACTAGTCTAATATCCCTCACAACCACTCCCTCCATTTTGATCCACATACAAGCATTCACAATAGATGTGTCCAAGTACTTCCTCCGAGATTGCTTATAAAAAGATATATATTCATTCTGTTAGGACGGTAGAGAAATACACATTAACAAGCTAATAAAATTGTCTTGTTATATGAAACCTCTTCCAAATATGGTAAACAGACAGACAGTAAGACTTCGTTTGGCTCCATTAAGTGACGGCTCTCAGATATTGTCACCTCCCTACGACAAACTGTGTAAAATTATTCAAGTAATATTGATACTATATAGGGATTCCAATGTCTTTTAATTATACCTGTCGATGCTACTGTGGCTTTTGACTGCAAAGCTACTAGAATAGGAGTAATGTCAGACCAAGAGTTGTTAGATACCACTACACCACCGATAGTCTAGGAATAATTATAATAATAATAATAATGACACTAGTTTTATTGTATATTTGCTGCATGGGTTTTGTGATTGAGTAAGGATCGAGATATGGCTACCAACTAAAGTACAAACCACCAATTCGTATCCTTCATAAGCATAAATTATAAAGTTGCCTCGATTACTGGCAAATTACAGTTAAGAAATTTTAAAGCATTAATTTAGTATGACAATAAAAAAAGGAAGGTTTGTTCAAACAAGTATTATAATTAATAAGCTATAGCAATCATTGACTTTGTGCTATGAAAGAATTCAAGTGCTTTAAATAGAGGCATTTGTTGCTGCATGTGTAAACTATATACTGAAAAATTACATGAATAACTGTGAAAGTTACATATGCATGTCACATGCCACGTTAGAAACCATGAAGAGCATGAACTCCTCATGTAGCGTAAAAATTCTACTTTGAATGTCATGTTATAATATTCATACGCATATTACATCTTAATGTTATGTTATTTTAATAAGGTTATATATAGCCTTGCCACGTCCATTCCAATCTGCGAGGGAAAAGTCTGGGGATGCTTGTACTCAAAACGTTTGCAATATTCAGTGAGATTCATGGCCCAATCAGATTGCTTGATTTTCGTTACATCACTGCTCACGCGATCATAGCAAACGTAAATGACGAAGATGTTAGAAACCATGCATGTCACATAAGCGAATACACAAGAAGAGTATGAACTCTTTATGTAGCGTAAAAATGAAACCAAGTTCTACTTTGAATGTCATGTAGATTACCGGGCATGTACTAGCTCTCACTTAATCAACAAACAGGTAGGCGGAGTCGACATTGCACTGGTTATTAAACGTTATTACATGATATTTCTGTACATGTTTTGAGTACGAGTGTTCCCAGACCATTCCCTCGCAGATTGGAATGGGCGTGGCAAGACTATAACCTTACATAAATAAATGTTATGTTTATAGTGTACATCCACCTTTATATTGTACAGTACAACTTCCAATAGTGGACACTCCGAGAAAGAGACATAGTATAATAAACCTCTCAACAAAGGACACTAGTCAGTGTCCTAAATAGACTTGTCTAATACATTTCAACTTCTGAGAAGAGGACAACCTCTCTACAAAGGACAAAGTATTTCACTTATATAGGGTGTCCTTTATTCGGTTATAAAGTGTCCTTTATTCAGAGGTTCCACTGTATTATTTGTACATACAATGCATATAGCTGCCCTATTTGTGAAAACATGCCCCTCCCACTATAATTATACATTAATTAATTATTTATGCTACACAGTTAATTGCTGTTATACCGTAATATTATTTACCACTTTATTTTTTATTTGCTGAGATCCAAAAACACTTAACATTTCAAGAAATACTCTAAAACCTCTTGTCTTCACTTCATCTAATAAAATTTGAATAGTCCAGTATACATTCAAGTATATATAATTATCATACCTGATGATCTTCCAATACAATGCAATAACTCTGTCTCTAGATCTGAAATAGTTACTGCAGCTCCAATTACTAACCCAGCATTATTTGAAGTGATCTCCGTCAGTTCAAGAACTCTATCCACTGATATAAGTACATTAGGATGGTCAATACTGACTCGACCTGTATAATATAGTATAAATACATAGCTTATTATTCAATCTTAAAATTTATGATGCAAAGATGAAACTGGTCAGTTATCTTTCCTGGCCCTCCCCGGCCCCCCCCCCTCCCCTCTCCGGCCCTCCCCTCCCCTCTCCGGCCCTCCCCTCCCCTCTCCGGCCCTCCCCTCTCCTCCCCCAATACACTCATACAGACGTACAGTGCTGTAAGTCCATGTTCCCAGCAACAATCCTATTTCGATTAGATTCATCCCATGGAAATGCTTCTCTTAGCAGTAATAGTTGTTCCAAGGAAACGGGCTGATACCACTGAACACGAGATCCTTGAAGACAAATTGGTACAGAGAACTTTGACCTACTATACGCCTAATGTGGACAGTTTACAAGTATTCTAATACAATATTATTGATCAAAAGCTATCATTTTTATCTAACCTTGAGTTCCGGAGGGAATATTGGCTCTTGAGTGGCATCAATACAAAGATTGTTGCTAGCTGAACTAGTAGAAGCATCCTCGGAGGTCTATAATGCCCTGAATTATGCAGTACTGTGTTAATTACTGAGCTTAACTTTACATTTGAGCCAGAGTGCTCTTTTTGCATTATTCTACAATTACAGTCACCACAAAACGGTTTAAAACTCTCTAGAATAGACCGATAACCAGTGCAACGACACAAATTACCTGGAGTCAGTAGTTGAAAAAAGAAATATAATCATGAACAAAAAAATTCTTTTTTTGTGCACAGATGGCTACAAAATTGACGGCCTATAAACATAATGTGTGTTACACTGAATACGATATACCTCTCAATGATGCTTCCATTTCCTGTTCTGTTGGTTGTGGGTTATTCCTTAGCAATGTATACATAGACAT
>JAYJLX010040255.1:0-14685 GCA_036873525.1 Chalinula nematifera
TTTTTTTTTAGTTTTCATAGAACACATTAGGTTATTTAAGTATTTCTATTGCTTGTACGTACACCTTCAGTATGGTTGTAATTATTATAGTGTTGCATATATAATTATTCATGCATTCGTTTACTATAGTCTCTTCGATACTCATTCCAAACGGCCGATCGATTGTGTTTCGTAATGGAATACGTTAACGGAGGGGAACTGTTCTTCCATCTGTCTAGGGAAAGAGTCTTTACGGAAAGTCGGACCAGATTCTACGGAGCAGAGATAACCTTGGCCATGGAATACTTACACGGTCTGGGGGTTGTGTACAGGGACCTTAAGGTACGTATGGCAGCTGCAGGGAGAAAGGGAGGGAGAGAGAGATTTAGTAATTGATCTGATATCTTACTAGTACAGTGTATTATCACAATGTTGACAGTTCCTGCATGAATCCTTCACTAGACCATTTGTAGTGTAGTTGTTGACTTAGTGAAACAAGTTGTTGAAATGCTACACTGTGCAATGCATTACACATGCTATATAGTATACATGTATACTTGTATATGTGTAGTGTTGTTGTAAGGGAAGCAATGATGTTTTGATCCATGTGTAGAGTTCGTACAGTAGAGATGAATGTTTACTTTCAATAATACTCTGAGTTTATAAACCCTCAGTGTGTTTGTGGCTGTGCGTTACCCTTCATCTCCACACAAAACACACTTAGGCAAATAAATGTGCGGCCACACAAACACACACAAACACTCTTATAAACAAGTTCAATAAACAAGAGGTTGTTTACTTTCAAATGGAGTGAAAAAAATCCTCAAATACATTATACCCTCTATTGTACACAATGGTGCCCATGGATTTGTCCCCCCCCCCCCTCGTTTTTTTTCCCTCTTTTTCATGCTGTTATGATAAACCTTTCTGAAAACGTTCTCAGAATCAAATTTATCGTTGTTACCCAACACATTCTGTATTTCTCTGACAGTTGGAAAACCTATTACTGGACGCTGAAGGTCACATCAAACTAACAGATTTCGGGCTATGTAAGGAAGAGATTACCTATGGGGCTACTACCAGAACCTTCTGCGGTACTCCAGAATATCTTGCACCAGAGGTACACTATACCATATCACCTCCATACATGCATGTAATGTACATACACCCGCACACTATCACATTGGCATAGCATACATAGTTAAGGGCATGGAGTTTACCTGTACTGATTGAGCCTGTATTAGTGTACATGTGTATTGATACTAATTTTATATTGTATACATTAGGTGTTAGAAGACAGCGACTATGGGAGAAGTGTTGATTGGTGGGGTGTGGGCGTGGTCATGTACGAGATGATGTGTGGGCGGCTACCGTTCTATTCTCGAGATCATGAAGTTCTATTTGAGCTTATCTTAGTTGTAAGTACCCAGATCATCGTCATCATCCTGTAAATATTTTATTGAATTTAAAAAATTATTTTGTTGGGTTTTGTTTGTTTGTTTATTTGTTGTTTACATGTACAACTATAGCTTCATGTTTGATGGGATTCTTTGTTATTATAGGAAGAAGTCAAGTTCCCAGCTCGGCTCAGCTCTTTGGCCAAGAGTATTTTAACTGGACTACTCACCAAAGACCCCACCAAGAGGTTTGCCAATATCTACATGAACTAACCTTGGTAATGGTTAATGGGTTATTGTGTGGTTCACAGGTTAGGGGGTGGAGCCAAAGATGCAGAGGAGATTAAAGTTCATCCATTCTTTGCCAGTGTTAACTTCCAAGACCTTTACGATAAGAAGGTGAGACAATAGGATATAACTCACTCAGTTATACATATTATTTATTGTGGTACTTTTCCTCTTTCTCCCTCCCCTCCCTATCCCTCATTGTTTAGATTGATCCTCCATTCAAACCCGATATCTCTAGTGCGACCGATGTGAAGAACTTCGATACTGACTTCACCAATGAAGAACCCCAGTTAACCCCTCCTGATGCAAGTAAGCTGGAAACACATGTACTATAATACAAACACTCTCTCTTCACTAATCAGTATGGGCCTCAAATGAGGACACACCCTTTCTTAAATACATGCCTAAATCAGGCAATATTTAGTACCAAAGCTATTCCCATCCCTTCCCCTGAATCACATGCATAGCTACATACATGTAGATACATGTACATGTATGTCTCATAGGTTCCACTCACTCAATTATGTTTTTGACTCTTTGTTTTTAACTTTGTTTGATAATAGATGACCCTAAAGCAGGCGTAGGAACGGACGTGCATTTCCAGGACTTTACGTTTGCTCCTGATGAAGGAGAAAATTTCAAATAGACCTTATTATTGAACTCCCATAGAGAAAGGGCCCGCCCCCCCTCAATTTATGTTTTTTTTTTCCTCAAAAAATCTCCTGTTTGTTTATTTGTCGTATTTTTTTTCTTTCTGTCATTTTATAACTGGCTCTATACTCTGGTTGTTATTTTAAAGTGTGAGCTTTTTTTTACTTTAGCCAATAAATGAATTTTTTTTTTTTCTTCGAATGTTCATATTATTTTGCTTCCACTTTTTTAGCTATGATTGTTTTGTTGATTATTAAATTAAGTAATTATAATATTTATATATAAACTCTTTTGTTTTTTTGTGACAAAGATATGTAGTTATATAATAACTTACGTAAGTAGATCTCTTTATTTAAATAATAATATATATATGTTAGTGCCTCATGCAATAAAGCAAGCAATATTATATTGTATAGGTCAACATAGCATATACACTACTATAGTCTATTGAGGCTAATCATTAGCACATTCATATATGATATTGAAAGGGAGCAACTAGTGTACTTCTTCCAGAATTTACAAATTTTTGGTTTAACCATTTGTCCTTTTTATGGCTGCTTTCTGCATGCTCCTGACCCCCGCCCCTATTTTCAATTGACACTTGGTATTACAATGATCCTAACTGTAGGTGTGGGAATATATACTCACTAACATATAACAGGCTATATTATGTGTATTGCTCACGTTACAGTTATGTACAGCATATGCAATACCACATATGACATGTGTTATAGTATACTATTATTAAATCAGCTATATCAACTATACCAATGTGTCATGTATCACATGACACACAAATTATAGCTGGTCTAGCTAGCTATAGTAGGGAAAGGTCAACACATTGCCATACTGTTGATGAACTGAAGCGATAGAGTTGATAGCAGACTATAAATTGAATAATTCAAGTCAAACAAGAACAAACAGCTGACTATAAGGTACGTTTCACCATAAGGTTTTATTTCAGTATTAAAAATCAAGCTGTTTTATATGGAATAGTGGTGCATGCATTATATACATATGAATTAATGGAGAAATTCTTATTCATATGTGTAGCTTTGCTGCATTCCAGCCTGTTTAAAATTATATTATCAAAGGGAGAAGAGAGTGCTAGAGCAACTATGGATCATTATACCTTCTCTATAATAATGATTTTAATTTTATTTTTATTAAGGAATGTCTGAAAAACCTACTGTCAAAGTATTAGCTGTTGCATTAAAGGATCTGGTAAACTGGGAAAGCGTTGCTCACCAACTACCCGATATCGAGCCATCTGACATAGGTATTATCAAACAAGACAAGCATGATGACACTACTCAACAAAAGCTAGCACTGTACGAGAAATGGCTGGAGAAGCACCCCAACGGCACTTGGGCAGATGTCATCAATGCACTTGAGAAGATGGACGAAAACAGAATCGCTGAGGGACTCAGGAAGAAATATTCCACCACAATCACTCGATTATCATCACCTCTTCGACAGACAACAGAAGAGATTGGTGAGTTACATGGAGGTGCTAACCAAATGATTGAGGTCCGAAAAAGTGTAGTCAATGAATTAGAAAAGTTACAACAGTCATTTGTCGCTTTGGTATTAAATGTTCAAGATGGGATCAATGGAGAAGTCGAGCATGGTAAGGTATCCTTACCCCAGTTCATAAATCGTACAAAAGAGGAGAGAGCCTTCACAATACCTCAACTACAAACGGTTAAAACGACCAGTGATTTTTTTGAGGCAATTCAACCTCATTACACATTCCTCAACTGCCGTTTGATAGTGTGTCTAGCTTTAATGTTGCTTGATCCTATCAAAAAAGCTGCTAACAGTTACACAAAGAAAGTAGAGGCACTGAAGAAAAAAACTGCAGTTAGGCGCTTAAAAGATGCACTTGAATCATACATACCAAGTAGCCACTCTACAATTGAAACGCTGACATCAGTAACAATACGCTTAGCTAACACATGGGGAGAAGAAAACATCTGGTTAGTGGAGCAACTTGTGAAAAAGCTATTCAATTTGAAAGATGATGAGTGCCAGTGGTTTAAAATAGTACCAGGATCAATAATTGTCAAATTCTTAGCACCAAAACGCATAATGATGAGTATGATTGTGAGTGCTGCCAACAGACGTGGACTCATGATGTTACTGGGAGTTATTGATGTCACAGTTGGTAATTGCCTAATATTGGTTAATTATAACATGAAACGATTTGATTTTTTTTCAAGTTTACTTTACAATGTTCATGAGTATGACACCACAAAGCTACTGCTGCAAAGATGTACAGTAGATTTACCAATGAGTCGAAATCCCAATCCACAATTCTATCCGGTGCAAATATTTGATGAGCAAGAGTTGCAATTAGCTGAAAAAAAACGTCCTTTCAGAGTAATAAAGGACTTTGTTTTTAATGTTTTGTATGTCTTTATAATCACTGAAATGAATAATGCAGGTCTTACAAGAAAAGAATCATTACTGGCTTGTATCAATGAATTATACACAATTCCCTTACAGACTTTCAATGAGCTTTTGCTAGTATTTCAACCCCACACCTTTCCAAACATAGATTTGATAAAACAGTTGCTTGATAAACTACCAAAAATACCAGCTGAAGCGCACTCTATATTTCAAGGTATTCAAAATAATGATGAAAACTACAATCACGGTTTTTGATCTCCTTCAAAGCAAACAATGCATTGATGAAAATCATTCTTACACTCAACAACAAATGGCAGAAGGCAAGTATAGACACTATAGAAGAAATGGTTGTCTTTGGTCTTAAAAATCCTGGCGAGTTTCTATGGTACAGGGTGAGGTGTGGATCAGTGATAATAGAATTTGTAGCATGAAAGAGCATAATGATGTACCTCGTTACTAACAGTGTCAAACAAAAAACACTAATGACACTAATAGAATTCGAGAAGCTACAAATCGGAAATGTTATTGTATACATAAAACAACTAAAAAATACAGTATAGTGGAATTACGAACTGAAGTTAAAGAATTAAGTACTAAAAGGGCTCGAGCAATTTATGACACATACAACACATACTATACCAGCTATGCTAGTTTAACAGACGAAAACAACAATTTGACCTACGATGATCACAGCAATATTACCCCTTTGATGATAGCTTGTATATATAGTGATGTGCATTTGGTAAAATTACTACTCGATTGTGGTGCAAATCCTAACATTCGGCAAGCTTCCCTTGGATACAAGTTTTCTCTATGCCTGCGAAACCAGAAGTATCAAAATAATGGAACTACTATACTCACATACGGAGCCAACATTGACGAGTAAAGTGAAGATGGATATACTGCTCTCATTAATGCTACTCATGAAGAGGACATACGCACAGTTGAGTTTTTGATTAAAAGAAAAGCAAATCTATACATAAAAAGCAGGCCAGAAGGAAAAACAGCTATACACCTGGCAGCCAGCATGGGTTACACTAAAATAGTTGAAAAGCTCCTAGACGAAGGCGGCATTGACGTAGACCTTAATGGTAAAAACCAAACTTGCTTGCATTTGGCAACAGCATGTTCAAACATAGGAGTAATAAAAGCCCTACTTAAGAGGAAAGCTAATGTTAATCTCCAAGATAACAATGGCTGCACACCACTCCTCTTTGCTGCAAATGAAGAATTAGCGATCATAGTGGATCTACTGCTAGATGCAGGAGCTGACCCAAATATAATGACTAAATGCGTAGCACAAAGCATGACATGAATCAAACACCTTTATTTAATTGCTAGTAAGGATGGTTACCATAACAATTTAACAGGCATTCCCATCCTCTTTGTATGGCAGCTCTTAAAGGGCACAAAGAGGTTGTAAAAACCCTACTCAAAGCCAAGGTTGACCCCAATATAGTCAACAACAGCTATCCTTTGCTTATTTATTACAGCTAGTGATCAGGGAGATGCCAAGATGGTTAAGCTGCTTATTGAATATGGTGCAGATCGTTACAGCTCATTTCAAGATGGAACAACATCACTACATTTTGCTTGCAAAAAAGGTCATTTGGAGGTTGTCAATGTTCTCTTGAATGCTGGACTGAATCCGAACATAACAGCAAACTCAGGAATAAACTCGTTACATCTAGCATGTGAATACGGTCACATTGCCATAATAGAGAGGCTGTTGATGAAAGGGGCTAATATTAATGCCAGAACAAATGATGGACGGACACCATTACATTTTGCTAAGGGAAATTCGCTAGTGACTGAAGCTCTACTTAAAGCAGGAGCAGTTGAGGACTGTACATTGTACTGAGAAGGATCATTCTTGAAACAATTAATTTAGCTATACATGCATGCACATTTTTGCTTGAATTAAGATTTTTTAATACAGAAAAGTATTACATTTAATACCAAACAGTTAATTGATTTAAAACAAATTACACTATTTTTTTGTGATCATACACATTATGTACAGTCAGCAATCATACAGTCAGCAATATAGTTATAAACAGTATAGTTTATATAAACTCACATGCCGCCACTGTTATATAGGAACTCTATTACTTCAATTGGTGTTTACGAATTGATTTGGTAGGTCTTAATGATTCATCGACTATTACTACAGATGCTGCATATGGGGCATACAATATAGTGTTGCGGTAGTTGTTTTTTTTTCACAAACACTACAGTGTAGCCTGAGCCAGGCAGCCATCCAGGGCCAATCTGGAGGTCATTATACAGTAAATATGACTGCATTTGGGAGAAATAAGTTAGTTCAGTAGAATTTACATAGGTAGTCACAATATACTAGAAAGACACATTGAACAATAATCAGCCCTATACGCATATGCCATGGATTGTTTCATTTTGTTTCATGGTATATAAGTTGATATGGCACACTGTTACTGCATGGGTGGCTATGGGCGCATCACTCCAAACAACTATATATAGTCGTAGGCATATACCCCCTTGAGTAATTATCTCGCAGAAATATATATATCAATGCATACATGACCAAGCATGTGATATAAAGTCTAGTACAATATATAATTGTGTCAATCAATCTGTACATGCAGTAAGATACTGTACATATTACTACCAAAGTTGACCTATAGAATTAACTGTGGCAACTAGACTATTATTATATGATCATGTACTATTGAGCCGAGCATGGATCTGTCATACATCAGTACAGATAAACTATGAAGTTAGATTAGCATTCTTTGGAATTATAATCGGAGCCTATACTTTTATATACAATCTCATCATTTTAAGTAACAATCTACATATCTCACTGTCGAAGCTAATCAAACATATATGTGCTAATATAATTTTCAAGGAACTATAGAGGTACGTGCTATAGGGCTATAAGAGAAATAAATTGTTAACTGTTTTTTTTCCAATTTTATTGAATAAAGTCAACACCCACTATTCTAAAACACAGCTTATCTTTATTAATAAATTTAATGTCACTATTGTCGTCACTATAAGAACAGTGAGGGATAAAGTTTTCCACACCTCTACCACCATGGTGCACATTCCTTTGTATCAAATAAAATGTATATACAAGCATGCATGACTGTGAGGTTCAGCACTTTAGTGCTTTCATTACAGTACTAGTATAGTTTTAATTTGTGAATCCTGTTAATAAATAATTTACCGTTTACGTATAGCCATTAATTGTTAAAACATGCTCATGCTGGTGTACTGTTTTTTTTTGTAATCTGATAACACATGGTTTTTATGAATTTATCGTATAATTTATAATTTCTCGATCCTTACTGATATTGATACATGTGGGGCTTGCTTAGCAGGTTTGTCTCAATAATTCATCTTCCTCAAACTCAACAATTATTTACTAAATGCATAATTGAATTAAAAAAAAACTACCATGAATTAAAATTGAAAATTATTGCATTAAAAATGATCTACACGAATATATACGGCTGAGCTTATACACAAATAAGTACATCCCAAACTTTGACATGTTTAACTATATTATCATGTATAATTATATTCCATGCCACTGACTACATGATTACTACAGTGTATATTGTGTTATGTATTATTGCAGTTAGTGCATTGGTTCTACTGATGTAGCAGCAAGAGCATGCCACAATGGACTGGTTGTACAGGAGTATAGTTACGTGCTGTGATGAGAGGGACTTGTTATGAGTTGTGTGACATCAGATTCCTCTTGCACCTTTTTTTTTGGTGATTGTTTCCAAGACAGCTGTAGTAACCAAAATAAATAATATTATATCTTAACTGTATGAACGATGTCCCCTATATTGCGTAAAACATGCATAATTTATATATGTCATTGCCAAGGGGATTTACAATATGATGCTATAGTGGTATGTTACATTGAGAATCCTAGCTTACTATTACGATGCCGGTAAACATATGAAAGGTGCAAATATCTACACACAACTAAAGCAAACACCTCCTGCAGCTAACGCAGCATTCAGTGAGAATTAAGGCTGATTAAAGCTGGATTCACAATATGACGCTGAGGTGACGCTGCGTCAACGTCAAAATAGAAATCCAGTCTATTCCCACGTTGAACGATCGTCAAAAGGTCAAACCGCCCACGCATTTCGCAAAAACGTTGAGCTTGCGTCATATTGAGAATCCAGCTTAACACTACAAATAACGAAACGTAACGTTAACTGTAATGAAAGCTAATACACGGGGAGAGTATACGAATCGTTAATGTGATGTAATGAATAGAAAAAATTTCAATTCTGTAACATAAGTGACAATTGTGTTTTATATTGCATTAAATTAGTTAATGATTAATTAATTTATGCACGTGTTAACTATAGGAACCTTCTAGAACATTCTAATCCTATATATGTACTCTATAATATACTGGGTTTTTGCCATGTGCTGAGTGGTTGACCTTGTTGTTGTTATTTTTGTTGTCCTTTTTTGTGTATAAACATTTGAGACCTGTTGTCGTTATCAGCGAATGTTACGATTCACTACGTTACGGTAACGATTCGTACTCTTCCCGTGTATTCACTTTCGTTACAACGCTATATTTTGTTACGTTTGTAGCTAGTGTGAACCAGCCTTAAAGAGTTCATACATGCATGTGCATGTCCAGTATTAGTCAATATTCAATTAATTAATTATAATTATTCGTGGTTTATAGACAAGGGGTGGAATATCCTCAGCAGACTCCGTCCTTACATTATCAGCACAGACCTTTAATTTCTGCGGTAGCGGCATAGAATGTCGTTTCTCGACCCGTGGTTTATAGACAAGGGGTGGAATATCCTCAGCAGACTCCGTCCTTACAATATCAGCACAGACCTTTAATCTCTGCGGTAGCGGCATAGAATATCGTTTCATGCCGGTTTTTTTTTGCATCACTCCCAGTTCTATTAAATCAGGATTTTTCTGCTATACAAAAAAAATATCAAATCAATGAGGAACTCCTTTAATGATTGGCACATTCCAAAACACTTCAATTACTGAACCCAGCCTCCAATGATATCATAAAAATTGATTAACTAATTAATTAACTAGCCTTCCCATCAGGTATTGTTCTGGTAAGAGCAGAAGGTGAACACTCGTCGTTGAGCTTAGCATTGTCAGGATTTATTATCATTCCCTATTAATTGATTATTATGAATTACATAGTTAATTAATAATTATTAATGGTTATTACTGAAAAATAATGGACCTTTGATTTGATACTTACACTATTGCTTTCAGAGCTTGTTTTTGAGTTTTGATCAGTTTCTTCTTCAGAGTAATCCTTAATAGTTACAAAATACGCATAATTAATTGAACTCGTTATGAATTACATAATTAATTGAACTCCATTAACAATAACTGAGCTATTATAGTTATATTAATGGTTATTATAATGGACCTTTGATATTATACTTACACTATCGCTTTCAGAGCTTGTTTTTGAGTTCTGATCAGTTTCTTCAGAGTAAATCTTGTCGATGTCACTGCCATTATTTATTTCTATTTTTATTTTTTTTATTTGTCTCAGTCTGTTCTCTAATCCTAATTCAATATTTTGTACTACCTGAAGCTGCTATGTTAAATTAATGACTGAGCTATTAAGGGATGAAGCCGGGGATTATTCTAAAATGTTACTTAATTACGAATTAAAAGAAACGTTTTCGGTTGATATATACTATAGAATATTGTTCTGAAAAGAACAGGTTATCAAAAATCAACCAAAAATAACAATTATTAAACAGATATACACGAAATATAACTTATCTGTCCCGACGTTTCGACCAGGTACTATGGCCTTCATTTTTACCCCTGAAAAAGGCCAGAGCACCTGGTCGAAACGTTGGGACAGATAAGTTGTATTTTGTGTATATATATACTTGTTTGTTTGTTTGTTATTTTTTGGTTGATTTTTGATAACCTATTCTTTTCAAAACAGTATTATAAAATTATGTTACTTAATATTCTATTCTCAAATTCTTAAATTTTTGATGGCCATAAATTTCATGCAGCAATGTGTATCTACTTAGACGACAACACGATTCTCTGCTTTCTTTAAAATTATCAAACAGTAAGAAAATAGTCATAGCATGCCATGCTCATGCAGGATACTACGTGGATGTTTGATTTATTGGCTAATGACAGCAGTGCAACGGCAATGAGCCTGCTTTGTTTTGATTGTTTTTCTTGAGCTTCATCTGTTCAGTGATGATCTACTTAAGTGAAACAGTCTTGTGTCACTAGCCAAGCCCTCCCACTCTTCAGTGGAAGGGTCTGGGCACGGTACACGAGACTATCTAAAACAAAGCAGAGTAGCAGGTATGCTCGTGAAGGCTCGCTCCAAATAATGCAATGCATTCGTCTAGTAATAGTTATGAATTGCATAGTTAATTGAATTCCATTAATAATGATTGAGCTATATATTATAGTTATATTAATGTTATTACTGAAAAATAATGGACCTTTGATATTTTACTTACACTACCACCGCTTTCAGAGCTTGTTTTTGAGTTCTGATTAGCTTCTCCTTCAGGAAAAAAATCGTTGTTGCTGCCATAAATTGTTTGTTTTTCCTATTAAGTATACTATAATTATTACAATTATTACACTCTGAAAAAAATTGGTGTACTGTTTTGCATGTCTCCCAACTTTAACACACTTTTCGGTGTACCATTAAAGCACATATTGTGCTATTATAGCTTATTTTGTGCTATTTTATAGCAAACAGCACACCTCGTGCTATCATTACTATGCAATGTGCTATTACGGTGCTATGGGTGTGTAATTACTTACACCAAGTGCTACAACCATTGTTTTTATTTTACAAGCTATATTGTTCTCAGGTGTGTAATGTGTTAAAGTTGGAGACATTTTACTTTTTTTGTGTAATAGTAAAGGCTGATTCACACTGTAAACTTAATATAACTTAACGTGACATAACATAAGCAAACTACACAGCAAGAGTACAAATAGTATAACATAACATAAGAATAGAACCAAGTCCTATTCTTATGTTACGTTAACTATATTTGTACTCTTGCTGTGTATTTGCTTATGCTAAGTTGTTTAGTTTACAGTGTGAATCATCTCAGCCTTAAAACTCCACTAGTATATAGCCGGTAATTATAGTTATATTAATGGTTATAATTATTGAGAAATATATAATGGACCTTTGATATTGTACTTACACTATCGCTTTCAGAGCTTGTTTTTGAGTTGTTACTGAGTTCGGCTTCTTTCTATCATAATGTAAATAATATTATTATAAGCATTTTAAAAAGGCACAAATAACTTTATTGCCTTGGCAGATAGTAAATTATGATTAGTGAGACATACCAGTTTTCTGCCACTAGATTAATAATGATATCATTATAAACATGTATAAATTGGTTTTATAGCTAGTGAAACCCCTACCAATGGTCAATTTTAGGGTCAGGAAGATTGCTGCTAGGTCTTTGAACATTATTATCTCCGGCATTACTAGATCCTACAATAGTAAAATTTCGGTCAGATGTAAGGATTCCATTCAAATGAAATACATGCATGAGGAGAATGTATGTAACTGCTAAAATTAGCAAAAAGTTTATCACAATTTCAATTAAATACTTGATATAAAATACTAAAGCATAAGAACAGCAAAACTTTGTTATATACTGATGCTTTATGGATTACCTCGGTATGCTGCTAACACAAGGGCAACCACTACTAGAGTTATTATAAATACTACCGGCAGTACAGTGATGATGGCTAATATGGAAGCATTGTCTTCTACAAAAACGAAATAATTGTGGTAAAGCCTGCATGGTTTAAAATTCTATGCATGCATGCATGCACTATAATAAAACATTAACATTAATTTAAATGCAATTTGATCTTTGATGCTACCAACGTTACATTCCATGCGCATTAGGCAGCTAAGTATTTAGTACTAATACCTCTTGTTATAATACTTTTTGTGGAAGGTGAAGGCAGGTTTGAAAGAGGTAGGTTGGATGATATTGCTGATGATAGAAGTGGGTTAGATGATATTGCTTTTATTGTCATAGTTGTTGTATTACCACAATGATAACCTGATTCCACCGTGATATTAACAAAACTATGAGAACCATCATCACCATAGTCTACCACCTTTCTATTAGCTGTACCAGTTGAACCGATCTCTTCTAGCCCATAGCACTTTAATATATAGACCCCATTACATACATCAAAGAAATGTTCATGATCCTTTGACACAGCTATATCACGAATACGTGTATGGTTACTACTATTTGTGGAAGTCAGTTTGACTCTACAGCCCCATAAACTGGAGAATTGGGAGAATTTACAGGAGACTGTAACAATATTTTCAATAACAGAAGAAGAACAAAATTGGAGTTGATAAGTACCTATAACAAAAATCATAAATCAAATTACATACAAGAAAAATTAGTGTGCATGTGTGCTGTATACCGTCATGACTATTGTAGTATACTTACTAATATTTGACCGACTTGTGGGTGTGGTCAGGTGTCCGTTATTGAAACTCAGTGCAACAGAACAAAGCCTATCAACAGGTACAATGATATCCACTATCATAGTGTTATCATTGTGAATAGTGACAGGCTGTGACATCAGATGGTTGTCCCGACTGGACTGGGAGGTGCTTCTACTACAGTTTAAGTCTATTGTTACTGTCTTTGGTTGTGACACTGCACAATCTTTGATCTGAATAATAATCATACTATAACACCATTATTAACCCACCCACATTTCCCCAGTAAAGTACTTTGTATGTTTTATATATGTGCCAATGGCTGGAATTCAAGTTGCTATAAGAGTCCTTGATATCTGCTTGATCATCTATTAATGGAGCTATATAAATTAAGAAACAATACGCAGTAATTTATATAAGGAAACGACTTTCCTCCATGCCATGCCCATATATACCTAATGCTGTATAAACTGTAGTAGTAGTGGTATTCTCCATCCCTCCGCAGTACACAGCAGTCAAACTAATATTGTATTCCTTATCATACTCTAGTCCTTCCTTATAAGGGATAAGGTGAGTAGAGTTATTGGCACTGATATCAGCAATAGCAGTTCCTGAAACAGTTAAAATGTATTCTGGAATAAATACTTGAGTGAAGGAGGGCCCCTCCCACTGGATTAGTATTCCATCGCAGGTAATATTAGTAGAGGTAATTAGTGGAGGAACGGTATCTTGGAGGAGGAAGGAGAGGGGGAGTAATTTTAGAAACAAATCACTACAACTCATCAAAATAGTTTCAGGATGAGTAATCATAGTTTGCATTTTATCAATTGCACTGTTGTCAGTGATAAAATCTATACACTATTAATTTGGTTATATATATAGGTCTCAATTAATACAGCTAAATTAATAATAGTCAATAGTAAACACTCTCAGTATAATAATTAAATTTTTAAAAACCAATTCACCTTTTATATACAGAGTATCATGGCATTCCTTTGGTTTAAGATTTATACCAGCTACAAATAGAAACCTTATATCATACTCTCCGGGTACCTTAGTCACCACAATGGTCTCGGAAATGTTACACCTCTGTCCATTACTTCCATTGATCACCACCGGGGATATAGGATCCTCTGGACCGAACTTCTCATAATCATCAACAACATTTGAGTCAGAAAGTCTTATGAAAATATGATACACAAACCCTGATTCATCACACGTGTGATTGGTAGTGAATATAGCATATATAGTGGTGTTACAATTCCTGTATACTGTTATATTGGTCGGACAGTACTCCCAATTACCATCAACATCACTGAGAACAGCATCTATATAAGGGTATCATTAGTGAACATGTAGTCACATACAGCAACAAGTACACAGAAAACTAAAAGTGTGTCAATTAAACACACACAGCAGTGCTAAGCAGATGTCCCAGATATTGACACACTAACA
>JAYJLX010040266.1:0-37850 GCA_036873525.1 Chalinula nematifera
GAGAACCATTGAGAACCACTGAGAACTGTCGAGAACCACTGAGAACCATTGAGAACCATCGAGAACCACTGAGAACCATGAGAACCACTGAGAACCACTGAGAACCACTGAGAACCATTGAGAACCACTGAGAATCATTGAGAACCATTGCATGAGAACCACTGCGAACCATTGAGAACTATTGAGAACCACGGAGAACCATCGAGAACCCCTGAGAACCACTAAGAACCCCTGAGAATTACTGAGAACCCCTGTGAACCACAAAAACCACTATGCATGCAGAACCTTGAAAACCATGAAAACTGGTTCTCACTACAAATAAAAACACATTTTTTACCTTAAATCTTGCCAGGTCTATTTTTTTTTATGCAACTAGATAGATATGATGCATATGCGATGCATAGCATACAGAACAGTAGCTGCCTCATTCTTCTTCTCAAATTCCACTTGGATTTACTGCCGGGTAAACACTGCATGCGGTCGAGAAAGAGCAGACACAGTTTTGAGCATGTGAGCTGTCACTGGTGGAGCCACCAGTCAGGTATGGGGGTATTTACCTGTGGACCACTTTTCTACCAGTAATCCAACTTTTTTTCAATTACAAAGAGAAATTCTATCACAAATGTACTTATACCTGACCACTGACAATATACCTGACCACTGACAATATACCTGACCTAAGGCTGAGCCTATTATGCTTTCCTATTATTCTATTCAGCATTTCTCAATTTTTGTTCCTATTATGCTCTCAGACTCACCCATTATTCTCAATTATTCCCGGCATAAAATCAAGATCAAATTATAATTAAGTACAGAAAATAATTTGTAAGGTATAGCATTGCTCTCTTTTTTTGCTCCTATATTAGGCTCGGTTTCAAATTCCAAAGTGCTAAGCGACAAAAACAAACATGACTGTTTCATTGATAATTGATTAACTTCTATTATAAATTAAACTAGATCCGTTTCTCTATGGTATTCTCCATTTCACATGCACCCATTATTCTGGAATAATTCTTGATGCTTTACTCTACCTATATTATTCTAAAAATTATGCCAGCATATAGGCTCAGGCTATGGCCACTGGCTGTGCATGTTTTGATTTATTCCCGGAAGTTTTATTATAGTATATGTTAGTTCAGTAGAGTCAGGATGCATGCAATGGTGCTTTGGCATATGCAGTTAGTCTACATTATTTACCAAACGATGAAGAAACCCACTGCCAGCTCTCACCAAAAGTAAGATAGTGGAAATGAAAGAAGTATGAAAAGAACGCTACAACGAATATTAATGATGACGTCCATCGGGTTACTAAAGGAACTAGGATATTGCTGATGTGCTCCATATAGTCTAGGAGAAGGAGAGTGCTATGTTGAACAATACTGAACTCCCTCAGCTCCTGGACTCCTGGCTGCCATTTTGATTCCCCTTTACAAGACACCCTATATATACACTATTAAAACACGTCAATGTAAATAAAAAGTACGACTCCAATGACTATGGACCACTTATACCAAATCTGATGGTGTCAGATCCACACCCATGCAATAGATGGTATCAGACAGACACAATAGGAGATAGGCTGGAAGGAATCAAAGGCGTGTTCATGCTAGGTATAGCAAAGTAAATTCAGAATCACAATAAATTCAATGCTTAAACTGGCTGGAATTGCAGGCATTCCTTCAACTTTTAATTTGAGAGAAACGCCGTTCAAAAATTGATACGTAACTTGACTTGAGCAAACAGAGATATTTCGAATGTGGTTTAATATATGTAACATAGTGGAGTATGTAGTGTGGGTTTGCTTACACTCACTACTGTGAATAATATTATAGTTTAACTGCATGCTGGGGGGCAAGGCTTGATTTTCTGACCACGTTTTTTCTTTTTGTTGTTTTTTAACCACAGATTTAGAAACAAGATGGCAACAGAGCGTACTTTTATCATGATCAAACCTGATGCAGTCCAGAGAGGTCTGATAGCAAAAATTATCAGTAGATTTGAAGAAAAAGGATTTCAGCTAGTCGGAATGAAATTCATGCAGGTCAGTGAAGCGTGTCGATCAGTAGACTACAGCCAGCCAGGGACATTATTTATATTTAATAGTCTATCTATTATACTTTATGATTAGGCAAGTGAGGATCTCCTCAAAAAACACTATGGAGATCTGAGTAAGAAGCCATTCTTTCCAGGCTTGGTGAAGTTCATGAGTTCAGGTCCAGTAGTAGCCATGGTATGTATAATGGAACTTTAACCTATCTTTTTTACCATCCATGATTGGTTTGTATGGAGTAGGAAAGATGGACGATATAAAGCTGTATAGCCTCAGTGGGTGGAGTAGTGAACGAGTTACGATTGATTACACATATAACTGAGCTTTTTTCCCATGGTCAAATTTGTTTGTTACATACTCGTGCATACTTTACTGTTAAGAAACATTAACCTTATTGTGTTGAATGCTTTAAATATATGTTCTTTTTCCCAATGTGTAGGTTTGGCAAGGTAAAGGTGTAGTTGCCACAGGACGTGTCATGCTGGGAGAGACCAACCCCGTAATTTATGCAACAACTATTAATTAAAATTAATTAATTACAAGTTAATTAATTTAGGTCGATTCAAAGCCAGGCACTATCAGGGGTGACTATTGTATCGATATCGGAAGGTTTGTGTGGTGTGTTGATAAGTGACTTCAATTCATTATTTTCTTACATAGAAATATTTGTCATGGAAGCGATTCTGTTCCTTCGGCTGAGAAGGAGATCGACCTCTGGTTCACAAAGGAAGAGTTGGTTGAATGGACGCCAGTTCAGAATGTCTGGATTTACGAGTAACGGATGAATAGTTTGGAATATCTCGCTCAACGACAATCAGTAGCTTTTTTTTAATTATTTAAAAAAAATTGTTTTTGAGTTGCTTTTTTTTTTTTCGGAATCAATAAAAATCAATTTTCTTGAATCATAAACTGATTAAAGTGATTTGTATAGCTACCACCATTTCTCGTAGTGTATCTTTGCCTCATCAATACTACACTTGACTAGTGTCTGTGTTATATAGTTAATGAATGGAGGTGGTCCACATACGTAACATTGAATATTAGAGGACTTCAGCTCCATTACCGCATCTCTAATGTCACTCTCAGAAATTCGATGACCTAATATTTAAGAACACAAGTAGAAAATAAATTCTCTAGTTGAGGAAATACTCGATGGAAATACTCCATATATTAAGGAGCTCTAATTAAAGCCCTAGCTACCTGAAAAGGACAGAACAAGTAGGTCGAAAGTAGTGTTTTGTATGAATACAGTTTTAACCTACTATATCAGTACGAGTAGGTGACTCTCTGTACGGTATAGTATATGTACATGTAGTATTAACTTCTTATATTAGGATGAGTAGGTAGCTATGTACATGTAGTATTAACCTCTTATATTAGGATGAGTAGGTGGCTATGTACATGTGGTATTAACCTCTTATATTAAGATGAGTAGGTAGCTATGTACATGTAGTATTAACTTCTTATATTAGGATGAGTAGGTGGCTATGTACATGTAGTATTAACCTCTAATATTAGGATGGGTAGGTGACTATGTACATGTAGTATTAACCTCTTATATCAGGATGGGTAGGTGACTCTCTGGTACAGTGATACTGGCACTTGAATATGCCAGTAGATATCTGATCGATTTCTTTCTATCAATATTATGTCATTGATCAAAAAAGAATACAATATAGTATTTCCTCACCTTAAAGATCAGCTCATTCATGTTCTTGGTAGAGTATAACAGAGCGTTATTGTTTGGGACTCGGTTGCTTGGTGCTCCGGTTCTCAGTAAGAAACATTGATGTTTTAATACAGATAAAATAGGATTGATGCCGATACCACCAGCAATAAGGAGGAGATTTGATAGGTTGTGAGGGGCAGGGTCATAGAAGAAGTCTCCGCCCACTCGCACCTTCATTCTTGTTCCTACTGTACACTTAGTATGCATCCAATCAGTGGGTGGATGGTCACTGTATTGTATGGCTAAACCCAGTTTACCCATCTGGATAAACTCGTTTGGTGAACTGGTTATGGAATAACCTCCTACGATGCTCTCGTCATTAGAGGGGGAAGGTATATGAACATCCAGCCTGTAAACAAAGAGAGATTCCATTAGTCAAAAATCAGATACGTAGGTGCATCTTTATATTAATACATGAGAATTAAGCTTTTGCATTTGGATATAAATTATTACCATTGTCCTGGTAAGAATGCAGCCTTTTCTTTATCAGACACAGTCAGTTCATATCCCTTAACGGTTCCAGACAAGTTTCTTATGTCAGTGATAGTCACATCAATCAGGGCCTGATGATTTAATTAATTAGAAAAATGTGATCTTAAATTCTTTAAAACTACAGACTAGTTACCAGTATAGTTATTTCCTTACATTGCTTCTGTAATTATCTTTAGTCCTTTCCTTGTGGGTCATGTTTTTTATGCTCTGGATAAATCGAGTGTACTTCGGAAGGAGAAACCGTGCAGACATTGCAAGCTAAAATATAGTGGCCATCTTGAAGTGGGCGTGTCACAGACATTGAAACGAAAAAATGGCGATTGATACGTGGTTCTGTGTATATCTGATCAGTGGTTTCACAGCTTTCAGCATAATAACGGTGAGTTTTACTGTTTAAAGCAATGCTTTAGTTGAAGTACTGCCAGTTAATTCTATCATGCATATTGAAGTAGTAACAGAGTTGTATATGTGGCAGTGTTTTTGAGGACCCAGGGGTGTGGTCAAGGGTAATGTAATGGTCATTTTATCACTATTACTTACAGTGGTTTGGTGGTTTTTTTTATCATACAGCTTTATCTTATTTTGAGACTAACATCCTCTACCAAACCTGATCTGTCACGAGCAGAATTGGAAAAAAGCTACAAGACCAAAGATGGAGAGACCAAGCCCTTTCCCTCTATATCTGACCCGCCTACACTTTACCTGTCACTGGTAGTACCAGCCTACAAGGAAGAATCGAGATGTAAGGATAGCTTTGTAGTAGGAACGGAGAGAAAGGGAGGGAGGTTGGGGATGCATGAAAATGATAAGCCTTTCAAAGCAGGAGCCAATATCTGTTTCAGTTACGTATATCCTTTTATCTAGTGCCTACAATGATGAAAGAAACCATGGAATACCTCCAGCAGAGACAGGTAAGTCTATAATGCTATTATGGATATACCTTGATGTTGTTTTATAGAAGCAACAACCCGACACATTTACTTACGAAGTGATCATTGTGAATGATGGTAGTCCCGATAAAACCTCAGAGGTATCGAACATGCTTGCTATGTGTATACCTATTAAAACCTGAATCAGTTTAGGATCATTGCTATACACAACCACAGATATATAATGTTAGTATATATATATTATATGTATCATTGCAGGTAGCACATAGGTATGTACAGGAGTATGGGTCTGACTGTGTTAGAGTGCTTGATTTCGTGAGGAACAGGGGTAAAGGTGGAGCTGTTAGAATGGTTGGTAATGTGTAGCAATGATCATGGTGGCTATGGAACACTGTCTACTCTCCTTCCCTCTCCACACAGGGTTGTTTAAGTGCTCGTGGCGAGAAGATATTGTTCCTTGATGCCGATGGGGCCACTCGGATATCGGACACAATCAAGTTGGAGAAGGCTATTGATAGATTAGCCAACGATTGCGTATGTTCTTATACCAAAACCCATTTCCAATCTGCTGATATATTGTTTCTCTTCAGTCAGTACCTGCGATAGCGGTTGGTTCCAGAGCCCATCTACAGGATGAAGCAGTAGCCAATGTTAGTTTTAAAATCGTAACATCAATCATCGTTGTAAAGTTTTGTCTTGTATATATTTTAGCGCACTTTCTTAAGGAACCTGTTGATGTTTGGTTTCCATTTCCTGGTATATATACTGTGTGTTAAAGGTATCAAGGATACACAGTGCGGGTTTAAGATGTGTACCAGAGCAGCTGTCGAGGCCGTCTTCAAGAACCTTCATATTGAGCGTTGGTGGGTGTGGTTAATGTGTTTATTCTAATTAAAGCACATTATATGGCTGTATGTATGTAATATATTCTAACAGGGCCTTTGATGTTGAAATGTTATACATTGCCCAGTGCCTTAAGATCCCAATAGCTGAAGAGGCTGTAAACTGGCAGGAAATAGAAGGTTAATTAAGAGATTTATGAGTTAATATAACTCGTAGATAATAGATTAATAATCTATGATATAACCATGATATAACTTGTATTAACTCGCCCCACCCCCTAACTAGGTTCCAAGATGGTGCCAGTTTTGAGTTGGATCCAAATGGGGCGTGACCTCTTGTTCATCCGGCTTCGTTACCTCTTCGGAATATGGCATATCCGAAGCAAACAGATCTGACATTCGGGCTCAGTAGCAACTACAGATGTTTTTTTTTTTTCACAGTCAAATTTTAAAACTTTTAAGGTTATAACATAATTTATTAATTTTTGTTGAAAATACAGGTTTATTAGACTGTACATAAAAAATTGTAACTGGAAAAAGGGCTAGAGAGTCAATGACATGTTCGAACTAGGCTACAGATAAAAAGAAGGGCAAACTAAAATATAAACTAAACTAATTCTACACTTAAATCACTTACAAGTCCTCTTGGTACTAATGGCGACAATGTAGTGGTACAGTACTACCAGCAGAAAGAGACTGACCCCAAGGAGGTTGGCAAATAACGCTAATTGGACATCTGTGATCATTTTGAGTACCTTAATAAAGGAATTATCAGCATGCTTAAGTAATAAAACAAGCAAGTAGCCACGTACCTCCTCTTCTTTGTTCTTTTTCTGTTTCAGTACTTAACTACTTTTTAAGAATTGCACGTTTAAATGGGCGTGGTTATACAACATGTGACAATCACGTGAGTAGACTAGAAGGATTCGATTCCGAATCAGAATAGAATACTCGGGAATCCGAATCGCCCACATAGCTGTAATGGCGGGAAGTATTGAGATAGATTCGAGGCAAACAGAACTAACAGAAACTGAGTTTAAAGCAAATCTTTACACTAGTTTACAGAACAAAGGCATATTGGACTCTCTCAAAGTAAGTTTGAACGCACTCCTCATACTTTAATTAAGGTATTTATTGTGAAATAGAGTCAGTTACGATGTTTGATGGTGAGAGAGATACAAGGAACCAACGATTCAACTAGTAATGGAGATGCTATGGGGGGTGGTTTACTACTGAGGGTAGCTAACGATGTGGTGGCTAGTCACCTTAACCGTAATGGCTACGAATTCACACTATCGACATTCCTACCTGAGGCTAGAATAAGGATAAATGAGGTGAATGATGTTTGGAACAAAGTACCATAGATGCTGGTTGTTTAGATGTTCAAATGTTAATATTTAATTGTTTATGTGACCCCTCCCCCCTCCTCCCTCCCTCCATGGTGTTTGTGTTATTATGTTGAGTTCTGATAGTCCCTTTCTTGTAGGGATCTCGTTCATTTCCTCCATGTTCACACTGACCATCCTATAGCTGAATCACTGGTAATGTGATCATAATTATATCGGAATCATTCTTATAGCTCTTTCTATCTCTCCTCAATTCTTTAGGAAACCTCTGAACGAGGTATATATTATAATTATTCTATTGTATGCTATTACATACTATTTAGTTGGACTTCATTATTCCAGGATTCCTGATGCCATTGCTAGAAAGCATATCTCAATCTTATCCTCCTTCGCTCGCTGTAGCCAAGCCCACTTTATCTGTGGAATCAGTTGGTGTACAGACAGACTCGTTTGATGGAGAGGGAGTAGGCGTGGCTCATTTGGAAGGAAGAATGCTGGCGTTTCAAAGAGAAGTGGAAAGTCGAAACAAGAAGTTATTGGAATCAGAGGTATCTGTAGAAACAAATCAAGCAATGTTGTAGTATTATTGGTTATTATATTATGCGGCTTGGTTATTTATAAAGGATTTGTATGTACCTACAGTGTATATATCGGTTTTTGCTTGGGGTGTTGTTTATTGTGTGATTTCAATGGTTAGGTTAAGAGATTTAAGGAAAAGGAGACTGCATTGATCAGGATGGAGGAGAGGAACAAACATTTGAAACAAGTTTCAGAGACCAAAGAAAAGGTGTGTGGCAGCAACATAAATAGATAACGGCAACTACTGGTACATGCAGTAGAGTGCATTTGATAGCAGAACTTAGTCTATGTGGAATTTTTTATAAGGTTATGATTAATTTCTCATTACTTGTTTTTTTAGCTGGAGCTACAATACAAGGAGAGAGTGGCCCAGGCCAGGAGAGGTATAGAGGAAGACAGGGAAAGATTGAAACGCAGAGAGGCTGAATTGGAGGATGGGCTCTTCACACAAAGACAAGTGCTGTTGGAGGAGATGGAGGTTTTGAAACTGAGGGAGATGGAGTTGAAGAGACAGATGGAGGTTAACAAAAGGTACCTTAGGATTCCATAATCTTTCGATTCGGATACCAAACAATTTTGTATTATAAGTTTAAAATTTAAATCAAGTTCTTAAATTAGAAATGCATATCAAAAGCTCAATTAAAGCAAAAACCAAACATATCAAGATATTTTGAACTAGCTCGAATTAGTTTACTTGTATAGTACAAATCTCATCATCATCATTGTTCATGTAGATCGGCTGTCCTTGAACAAGAGAAGGTCCACTCATTACAGGAAGTGTTAAAAGGCAAGGATGCACTATTGGATGATATAAAGCGACAATACGAAGGGATGAGTGAAGCACGAGTCACACAGTATGCGAACCTATTCATGATACAGTAATCCTTGGAATTATCATTGGTTGTAGTTGCATGATGGAGCAGGAAACAAAGGACATACAAGAACAACAAAGAAGGAAGCAGGTTGAACAAGAGTTGCAAGGTGTGTGTTCCGTCCTGTGACAATATTAACAAAGAATTATTGTACTGATAAATTTTTTGTAATCAATTCTCTGGCAGCAGTCTATACAAATACTTAAACAGAATTGTACATTATAGATGAGCGTACATGTAGCTGTTAGTCTGTTAGTGGTTTATATTGTTATTATAGTTGAGCGAGATGCCAGGGGTGAGGCAATGAGTCAGTGTGAAGAGCTCAGGAGTGAACTGGCCAAGGAAAGGGAGGCATCGCAATCACTGAACAGGGAGCTGGTCACAGCTACCGAGAGACAGAATGATTTGCTAAAACACATTAAAACACTCGAGAACAAAATACGACAACAGAAACAGGTGACTGACTACATACCGTATGGTTACATATATCCTGACCATGGCCATAATAATTATTGATGTATTAGATTATCGATAGTTCGATAATGAGTACTAGTAGAACACCACCATTACATGTACCAGAGAAACAAACAAATGGTGAGGTTGAGAAGTTACACATGACAGTATCAGGTAATGTATTAAATGCTATTACATGTGAAAGCTTATACGAAAGTTGTTATCTTATATTTCAGAGCTTCAGTCCACCCTTGGTCACATGAAGCAGGAGAGTTCAAGTAACCACAAGGAGAAGGAGGCTTTGGAGCAGCTTGTGATAAAGACAAACCAAGAGAAAATGGCACTCAACTACGATAACAGACAGCTTCGTAAAGAAATCACAGAGAAGGTTTGATAGGGGAGAGAGGGAGGGAGGGAAGGGGTTGACTGATTATTAGAAACTTAAGGAATAGCACTTTTTGTTTTAGTTGATATTCGATTTCCTTCTCAGACCAATACCTGTCTCCATCTACAACAAACATACGATCAACAGACCATTATCCTTCAGTCTGCATATCGTGAAATAGATGACTTGCAGGAACAAGTGGAGCAGCTTCAACAGCTTCTACTGGACAGGGTAGGCAACCCTCAGTTATCAAATACTGCCAAGGTCCACACACCGCCACGTAAAGACAAAACCAAACTAAAAAAGACAAAAAAGTTAGCAAATGGATACCTTTATGAATTGTTAGTGTAAGTATTCCTTAATTAACAGGGGCAGCCCCACTAAGAGAGCCTCGCTGGATTTATCTTCCTCTAGTAACCCCAGTCCTCTGCCTCCATTACCTAGCACTAGACAGCCCTCTTCCCTACTCACGGCAGCCATTCCTACTACCAGATCATTCTCAGATTCATCAGCCATACTCCTCACTGAGGCCAGGGCAACATTTGTGAGGCTAGAGAACGAAGCTAAGGTCAGTATTGCGGCCATATTACTACTGTACATGCACCCGACATATCAACATTCATACCACCTTTATAACTATGAAACCAGTACTATAATGACATTGATTTTAACTGTTTATTTTTTTTAGAACTTGGAAAGGAACTATGAAGTATACAAACCATCCACGAGGGAAACACCAATCTTATTACATTATCCAACCAATAATGAGACTATGGGACCGTTACACTGTCCACCAGTTATGACACCCTCAGCCTTACCCCAACCTTATATTAATAACACAGCCAGCAGTCTCTCTACTGTACCCATAGATACAGTCTCCCTTCATAGTACTAGTGTATCTCCAGTTAGTCCACCATTTTATAGTGCAGATCGCTTACCAATGGACTCCTCCATTACTGCCACTACCGGTACGGCTTACTCATCATCAGCCGAACCACTAGTTACAGCTGTATCCACTTGCTCTAGTGTAGTGACCACACCCACTCAGTATAATGCCACACCCCTTTCAAGTGCAACTGAAGCAGAGCACACGAGCTCGAGGAAATCCAGTACTGAAAAATATCAACATGATGACCCACCTCAGGCATTGGATCAGATAATTACTACCAACGAACCTGTTCTTAGCCTAGATGACTTGTGGAAGAGAGATATTGAACCATCACGGAGACCAGTATCACCTGAGGACAAGATGGGAAGGAGAAATATTGTTAATCAAAATCCAACGGGAATGGTGAACCAAACCACTGATAGTAGTCATGTGATAAATACCCTGAGTCATGTGACAACACAATCCGGTCATGTGACATATATTCATGATCACATGGTAACATCATCAAACGGGAATTCCACTCGAACTGATCATGTGACCGTTGAACACAAAGAAGACGATGCTGACTTTGCAAAATGGCAGAGAGAAAGAGAGGAAAAGAAAAGACAGAGGGAGGAAGAAGAACGACTGGAAAGAGATAGAGCAGCACAAGAATTGTTAGAGATGGAGCGACAAGCTTTGAAATCAAAAATAACGCCAGGTACTCACTCTCCTCAACTAAACTAAAAAAATTGTATGTAAAATTGGATTTACAGTACATGCTGTTGTGTGGGTATTTCACTTTTAGATGTGTTTTACGTTGAAATAGACTAGGATTCTATTCCAGCATCACCATAATATTCATCGAGCGTTATAATTATTGTAAATCAACCTTCATCATTTAAATTTTTTCTCTGTGTCATTTTTTGTGTGTGCCAATTTTATGAATTCTCTTGTTAATGATTTATAGTGAATAACAATCCAGCATCAATAGTACAGTCAGAGCAACTGAGTGGTGAAGAGGAGGCCAGCAATGGTGAAGAGGATGCGTTAAAGAAATACATAAAACTAGTACAACAGGCAAGGCAGACGGAAGGAACTGCTACTAAACACAGTGAACATACCCCTGCTGATAAGGTGAAGCATCTATACATAGCATACTAAGAGCCCATAAGTACTAGGATATTATTTGTTTTTATTGAACTATTGTTATTAATAAATAGGAACCACTTTCACTTTCGTTAGGGACTAAAAGGTATACCAAACTAACTGTTGTAATGCAAACTTGTATGTATCTTTAGCACCTTAAATGTGATAGACAATATTGATGTGTTTCCCAGCTTATTCTTCTTGTATATTAATATTTGACTTGTATTATAAACTATTTACATGCAGCGTGTCCCATGATGAAGAGCACAGTGTAGGATCAGCCAAAGATGGTGGGTCAGATACTTTCGATGAATGGTAAAAAAAAAAAAAATTCGGAACATTGTGTTTTTTTTTTTTAGACATAAAAATTAACAGTCTTATTTATGTCATCTCAGGTTATTATTTTATACAAATTGAACCAAATAAATACAGTAGTTTAAAATTAAATGATTGATTGAATAGTAGGTTTACAATGTCTCATAAAGTACATCAGTAACACCCATCAAGCCAACTCTCGTCTTGCTGAGGACTGGGTTGGGATGGAGCCGGTTTAGTAGGTTGCCTGGTTCTTCCTCCCCTCTGTGGTGCCATACCACTGCCCCTGATGGATTTAGAGACAGGGATTGGTTGCTTCTGTCCCGTAGAGGACCCAACTAAACCTCCACCCCCTCGTTTCGGTCCGACCAATCCACTGCTTCCTCGTTTAATCCCAGAGGATGAGTGCAGTACCATGCCACTACTACCCCTTCCTTGAGTTGGTTTAGGTACTGGTTGATTACCACTGGGACCGTGTTGACTGAACGGTCTTGTGGGTGGAGTTGTTTGTTGACGTGGCGATTTCAGCCCCACTGGTGATGGGAGTTGGCGTCTAATTGGAGTACTCCCTGTTGTTGTTGGTAACTGACTCCTTCTTGGGGAGCTTGGTATTCTAAGACTGGAAGGAGATGGGGAACGACTGGTTTTGACTAAAGATGGCGATGGTGATCGGCTTGACCTCATCATTACGGGATCCTTCCTAACGTATTCCAATGGTGACTTCCCATGACGAACAGGGGAGATCCCTCGTTGATGGGGTGAGACCCCTCGTTGTATTGGTGAACCAGTATGTGTGCTACTAGTGGGTGTGGTCGCTTGTTCGCTGTCCTTGTCTTTGCCAGGTCGAGTAAGCGTGGGATAGGTAGTGAAATTAGGTTCTTCACCACCATCTCCACTTCCCTCTGACAGCATTGGGGATGACCTACGAGTCATATCCTCTTCGGAAGAGGTCGGTGATGCTGTTTTAGGCTGTGGTGGTCTAATCATCCTCACACCCCTTTGCTCGACTTTGGGTCTTACTAATTTTGTGAACGTTCCACTTCTTTGTATTCCAATGTTAGGCTTATGGGGTGGCATTCCTCTACCAGACGAGGGTGGTGACGGAGGTACATCACTGGGGACCTGCTTCACCTTCCATTGCCTCTGAGGAGATTCAACAGTCGACTCCTCATCAAATGTACCGCCACTGGGCACTACAGGAACACTTGGGACCTGCTTTACCTTCCATTGCCTCTGAGGAGACTCAATGGTTGATTCCTCGTCAAATGTATCGCTGCTGGGCACTACAGGAACACTGGGGACCTGATTTACCTTCCATTGTTTCTGTGGAGTTATACCAGCATTTTCTTCAAGATCTTCATCGTTGACTGGAGGTACACTCGGGACCTGTTTAACCTTCCATTTCTTTTGTGATCCTGAATCGCCACTATCGCTGGTCATTGTAGGATTGTCTGGTACCTGTTTGACCTTCCACCTTCCCTGAGGCAGCTCATTAGTGTCTTCATTAAGCTCTTTGTTTGAGCCACCATTGTCTGGTACTTGTTTGACCTTCCATTTAACGATTGTTTCATCAACTGGAATATCAGGCACTTGCTTGACTTTCCATCTTCCCTGAGTTGCACTCACGTCACCATGCAGCTCTTCGTCAGCCATTGAAGGCTCATCTGGTACCTGCTTCACCTTCCGTTTGATGTATGTTTCTTCAACATTAACACTTGTCTCGTCGGGAACTTGTTTAACTTTCCATTTTCTCTGAGGAGCAGCTTCCTCTTCTTCATGATGCAATGGTGGATCGTCGTCAACAACCTGTTTAACCTTCCACTTCTTTGTGACCGCCATATTGGTTTCTATATCTTCATCACTATCAGTTGCAGTGGCCTTTGATGGATCCCAAGAAACCTTCAGTGATGATGCTGCGGCCACAGTATCCGTAGTTGGTACTGTGTCGTGGGTGGGTGGAGGTACAGTGGGCAATGGTTCCTCGTCTTCCGAATCGCTGTATGCTTTTGGTGTCCATTTTATCTTCCTCGGTGGTGGAGAAGATGAGCTTTGTTGGACAGCAGCCGTTTTCTTATGTGTGTCTAATTGTTGTATACTGTCAGTGTTCGCAAGAGGAGGTGACTTGACTTCACTGTGGCCTAGTAACAGAGGAAATAAGACAATTCATTGAAGTACAAAAAAATGTTACAAAGTAATATTGACAAGCAATTGGGAAAACTATTATTGTGTAATTTAGACTAACTTTTAGTCATTCCTTTGCTACGAATGTGACCCTTAGTTCTTCCTAATCCACCTACAGAATAGGGAACAGTCTTACACTGTACACTGTGCATTATTATATTGAAATATATCCAGTGCCTCTTATAACAACAAGGCTACTCAATATGTACATGTACAATGAAACCTATAAGACTACCACCTCTTATAACTAGGCTACCCAATATGTACATGTATTCTGAAACCTATTAGACTACCACCTCTTATAACAAGGCAACCCAATATGTATATATACAAGTATACCAAAACCATAATAAGACTACCACCTCTTATACAAGGTGCAACCCAATACATGTACACAACTGATTAATAACATTAATATTGAGAGTAGACAATCCAAGAGAATTCACTGTTAGTAAGCGTTAGACATTTAAGTTAAAGACAATCAACAGTTACATATATACATCTAAAACAAAGATGGGAAAAATGTCCCATTACCTGGATGCTGTGCTCTACTATTCGCATTGAACTGTTCATCTTCGTCCAGAGTGAACATTAAAACTTTCTGAGTGTTCATAAGTGAGAGGTTGTGATCCGCTCCATTATTGATGTCTTGTTCCAGCCATTGTGAAGGGGTTAACTTCTTTTGATCCTTGGTAGGGGGTCGAACAGGGGATGTATACAACCTGTTACATAAACACAGATCAATTCAAGCTGAGTTGTCTTACGTACGGCGGTATGTTATGTCACTATTATTTTCATTTTACTACTGACTAACCACTCGCCATCATGTATTCCAATATCGTCGGTAGAAATCAAGTCCTCGTCACTGTCTACTCCATTTGATGTCTTCTCTGTACCGGAGGGCTTTTTGTCTAGAAGCATTTTGTTCTCTTGCTTTAGCTTCTGAACCATTGCTTCTAGTTCACGTACTCTGGAGTCCGCCTCCATATCAGCGGCCATTCCTGCTGATCGCTTGACTGGTTTTTAAAAATTTTCGGTTTGTTTTCCTTTAATTAGATTCAAAGCATTTACGGTATAAACTCACACACAATGTTAATGGGTGGGGCTGGAACAGAATGAAATCAATAGTCTGCAGGCATGATGTGTGAAAACTGTTTACTCAAAGAGCGCGTTTGACAAAAGTTAGGCTGGTCCAAAACACGAGGATTTGTTTGGGATTTCGCTGCATTTAACTCTGACTGGAATTGAAGTTTACGGCGTTGAAAGAACCACAAAGGTTTTGTTGAAAGATATTGAACAATCTTATTTTTGTAAGAAATATAATTTTTAATTATTACACCCTTGGTAGACTCTATATAATTATAACGTAATTATTTATGGTGTCCCTAATGGCTCGCCCTATATGGATGTGTATGTAGATATACTGTATTGATATAATTGTGTCTTATGTACTCATGCAAGGACATGCCACACATTCTCGTAAAGTAATTACTCATCACACAGTGTTAGAATAGTACTAGTTTAGTCTATTAGTCAAGTTTTTTGTATCTCGAGTGTTGCTTTCAATTCTTTTCCACATTCTGTGGTAGAATACGTGTGAAGATTGTTGTAATGCTGACCTCATTATGCTTTGAAAAGCCTTATATGTCCCGACGTTCCCATTCTCACGGATTAAGTACGAGTGGTTCACTAATTGTCTACAAACATTCTCACTATTTTATGTAATTATAATTAAATAGTTTTTGAAGACGGTATAAAACCAGGCCAGCCAGCTGCGGTTTACTGAGTCTGTCTGGGATTAGGGTTATATTTGCCAATTTTGTTGCTTATTGTGTTCACACTATGTTACATATACACTATAGACTGCTTAGGAAGACTTGCAGTAGTATAAACATATCTTAGTCGTTGCTTAGTTTGATAGCATGGTTTGTTACCAATTGTGTGAAGTTTATGATACTTTACTTGTTGTGTTCCCATTATGTATGAATACAAGTTCAGCTGTATTGATGGGCTTTAATTAGAGTGAAGTCCATCCTTGTTGTGTATGGTGTGACTTATTATTTCAGTGTTGCGTGTGTTTTAAAGAGATCGTATCTTTGTTAAATTGACAAACTACTTTTATGAATTTCCTGTATAATTATGTTCAAGCATTTGCTTTCTTTTTTCTTTTTCATATGTAAATTCAATGATAATTTGTACACTGTATTGTAATAATATCTGTTAATTAGCGTATTTGCGGTTCAGGATATATTACTTTCAACAGTATTTCGCTGTTTGATGTAGTGTAACAACGTGTCATAACAATGATTGTTACTATTGTGTTATTCTTTCCCTCTCTCCTTCTCTCTTTCTCTCTCTGTCTCTCCCACTAGCTCTGATCGGTGTAATAGTGACTTCAAGGATATGAATCACCTTCGAATTCCTTCCATTAACAGTTATTCTTCTGTCTCTCTGAGCTCCCTGGGTACACCCCTTGGTACACCAGTATCAGAAACTGGGGATGCAGGGCTTAGTCCAGTTAGTTATGCAATGATAATAGGTGGGAGGGGGGTGGGGGGGGTGGAGGGGGGGGGGGGGCAAAAAGAACAGCCCCCCTTTCCCCCCCCCCCCCCCCCCCCTCCCCTCCTCCCCTTCCCTTCTCCTCCCCCTTCTCCTCCCCTTATGTATAAAATAATATATATTATAGTGTTCTTTGAAGTGGAAGCCAAAGTGTTCTCCAGCTGTGAGTATTGAAGATCTGTTGTCAAGTGGTTCCATATCTCCGATAATTGATTATAATGGGCGGGTTAGGAAGACAGGTTAGACAAAGAGGGAAAGTAAGAGTGAGTGATTGGTTAAGATTTAATAGAAATACTAAAGAAATAGTGATATAGTTAGGAGCGCTAAGTCTGTCAGCATCTGGCCTGTCTCCTAGCTATCTGACCAGACCCTTAGCTGTCCTTTAACTTTCTAATCTGCATAATAATTAAACGAAAGCTTTAAATAACACAAGCAGTCAAACTGGAAGCTAACTGGCAAACTGTAGTTTAAATTATATAACTTGGGAAATTCTCTTCTCTTTTATTGTTAATATTGAAAGTAGTTATGTAGTGATCTTGCTACCGGGGCTTGTTTATCATAATATCACGTTATAACAGTCCCAAATGCCAATATCTTCTCATATCGTACCAGTCAATTAGCATATACATAGAGAGAGCATTAGAATACTGTTCGGTTTGGGTAGAGTGAATTAATCCATACTGCGGCATTGTATTTGTGTGTGTATACATGTAGGTGTGTCTGACTATGTGTGCTGTAATTTGATTTGCCCATGAATTATAGGATAAGTTAAGCATCCACTGGACCTTGATATACTACTGTATAAGCACCATTGCATGCATGCAGCATGCACCACTGCAGCAACTATTGCAGATGATTGGAGCACATAAATAGCTGGTTTATACTTAACATGTATAGTGTCAAGATTGGTACAATTGCACTATACAAGTACTATTTTATTTTGGCTTTCTTTTTTTTTTTAAATCAATGAGCCATTAATTTTTTGGGGTGGGGCTCAATGTGTACATGTTAATAATCATGACTCGCTTAAAATTATTTGGTCATCGATCACTGTGTCCTGGAGTCCTGGGTTGGATGATTGTTGCTGAAAGTACGTTCTCCCCTGGGCTGTGAACCCCTTCCCCTCCCCACTTCCTTGCATGGCTGGTCGTCTTATCTACCCCTGTCATACGGGTTGGCCCTCTTATGGGTGCATGCTGGCCAGAGTACAAACCATCCGGCCTGTAATCCCATCTCTAAATACTGGTAGTCGTGTGTAGTCTGTGCATACTGAATTGAATGGCTGCTGCAAGCTGTAAATTGCAAGGTGAGTAGGGCAAGGAAGTGAAAGGTGTTGAATCCTGTAGGGCGTAGCTGAACGCTATGTTTGCGACAGGAATCCTCAGAAGTGCTCGTTTCGTCACATGCTACGCCCTCGCTCGTATAATAACGTCGCCCTTGCTGAGTTTAATCAGACCAACTGCAAACAAAGTTTGTTCGTTCGTTTACTATATGGAAAGTAGTAACTCCGTTGACTTTGTGAGTCCACTCTTTCTGTGGATTTCACCGATCGAGAACAAGTTCGAGGAGCGAAAGAAAGTACTGTCGTCAGCGTCACCGTCCGTCGCTGCAGCTCTGAGTAGTGGTACTGGTGGCAATGGCAGCAATATACGACGACACAGTCATCAGCCTGGCTCACCCGCTCTTTTGAAGGCCACATCAGCTTTTAAAAGACGTTTCAGTGGTGGCGCCGATACTAAAATCCTTCGTCAACGAGGTATACCTACAACGGAGCTGGACGATCAGAATGATCATTATCACTTTGCATAAAATTTTCATTATTTTATTTTATTTTTTTTAACATGTACTAATTGTCACAGTACTATAAATTGTTAGTGATAACGATATACTTAGTGCAATGACCATATCTGCCATTGAATGTACTCTTTATTTGTCTTCTACTCAGTGAATCAAGCTCTCGATGCCTGCATCTGGCTCAGATCTGCAGGGTTCCCACAGTATGTACAGAAATTTGAAGGTAAGTTATTTAGTACATCAGTCAGCAGTCAGCCATCATCATAATTATGCTAACTGCTATGCTATTACCTTTCTTTTATTGTTAAATTATTTTTTTCGTGTCATATCTTTAAAGCTGGTGAATTTCCTTTAAACCTTTCAAAACTTCAAGTTGAAAAGGACCATTCTTTTCTCGATAGTCCAGCGATCGATGCTTTAATAAAGTATGTTAATAGTAGTAATTTGTACTCATGTAATATCATGGTATCTGTTTTGATGCAATAGGAGACTAAACATCCTCAATAGATGTGCAGATTTACTCGAGGAGATTTTAGAAAAAGTTAACTAGTTTTTATAAAAAATATCAATTGTTATTATTGATGGATTTTCACTTTATTTGTTATACAGAATAACGGTATTGAAACCGACGAGGATGAAGACTTTCGTGCCTTAAGTGATCACTGGCACAAGTCTGTGGAAGGAAGATGGTCACGGAGATCGGCAATAGAAGAAATCGATGTTAACGAAACTGAAATTGCAACTACAAATTCTCCAACGATGTTGGTAACAGATTTATCCACTAGTCCCACCAGGAGTGATACTCCGGGAACAACAGGTGTTAAGACGTACACTTTCGATCCAAGTAGTAACAACAACAATGATGCAGATAGCAATGCTACAGATGAAGAGATAGGACAGCAAGAAGACGATACCAATTACACTGTTAATGGAGACGTTAAATCACCACATCCGATATTGACTATACAGCGATCCAGCATTGATGCAGACACTCTACCAATCGGGCCTGGGGCGGGGCTATTGGGCGTGGCTACAGGCGAAAACAGCGGAGACCTGTTAGGAAGCTTTGCATCAGGAATACTGGACAAATTCGAAGCATCTATGGCCCAGCTTAAGCGAGGTGGCTCAATGTCTCGTTCACTCCCAAACGTGTTTAGTTCAGTAGGTTTAGATCCGGATTCCAGTCCTCTCATTAACCAAGTGAGTAACAGATACTCCAGTAACACCTCTTTGGGGTCGGACGAAGATTGCTTGAGTCCTTCTACGCACTCGAGAGAAGGTAGCAGCCAAGAAGAAGAAGAGGACAAAGAAATAGTTCATAATTGGGCCACCCTACCTAAGCAAGACAGTAGCTCATTAAATGACGAGGGACACACTTCATCAACCACAACCGAAGATGACATCTCCCCAACCGTGTTTGTGTCCTCCAGGAGGGCCACTCTGGAAACGGTGGAGACAGAGATCCTTCACGAGGCTATGGACCAGCACTCTACATCACCTTCACAGTGAGTATATTAGCATGCATACATGTTCATTTACAGTGAATTGGTTATTACTAGATAAACTCCAGTGTATATAAGTTTCTAATTAAAACAATCGACGATAAAATATACTTACAATAATAACTATAGTGTATGTATCTGTTACGACTGTATTATAATCATTGATATCGGTACAATCTGTTGACATATTACACGGGTTCTAAGAATCTACCAATAAAATTTTATGACCCGTTTAGCTATATATTAATTTATAACAATTTTGCATTGAACAAGCACAAATTTGTCTGATTAATTAAAATCAGGGTTTTTTTTTTTTAATAATCTGTTTCACATAATACAAAAACATCGAAGAAATTGAAGCTTGCCATTATAGCAAGCTGGCTAGGGTGGACAGCCAGCCAGGGTGGAGTTGTTTGGTTGCTGTAATGTAAACAGCATACATACATGAATGAGTTCCACACATTTCCTGCTCACAATAATTATACTACTGAACAATACTGATACACTAGCTGCATGCACTTGACTCAATACTAGTCTCTATATCCTAGTGCTACTAACACATAAGAGAGGCAGTTAGTATAACACTAGAGTCACATGTCTATTCATATAACTAGATACAGTGTACTAGCATCACTGTACGTGTCTGTTCCTATGGTATTCCAATTTCCAACACACATCCTGTAATAGGACACTCGCACACACTATTGTCAGCTTTACTCCCTTACACTTGTCCATTATCATATGCAGCTTGTGTTGTCACCCTTTGAGTATGTTAATTGCATTTTCCAGGAATGTGTATTTTTATGTGTTTTATTATATTTACAGCCCTGTGAAGTCCAAGTGGCACAGCTTCCACAGAAAGCACAGCTTCAGGAAAATTTTTAAACCAGTCAGAACGTGAGTTCAGAACATTATTCACCAAGTAATATTACTAGCCTTTGGATTGTATATTTGGATATAGCTGGCTTTTATGTGTGTTAAATTAATTACAGGTGGTTGTTATATGTAAGCATGTGCGTACATTTCCACTAAAATTTAGACGCATAATTTTTAAACAGCACCCACAAAAATGATCCACTATGTAAAACCACATCTCTATTGGAAGAACATCATAGAAAAGGTTCATTATAAAATATGTCCTTTTTTTGAGAGGTTGAATAGTGCACTCAACTCAAGGAAATCAGTGATATCCTTTTATAGAGAGTTTGTCCTTTAACAAAAGTTCCACTGTATACATGATACATGCATGTTCTTCCTTAATTTCCATGTTATCATACAACGAACACACAGCCACTCTTACAGTATTACTAGCTGTCTATATGGATGTCCTTATATGTGCTAGTCTATAGTATGCACTTGTTACTGTACAGTACATATAATAATATACATGTACTGTACATATAATACTACTATATAGTAACGTATATGCTAACCAATACTGTATACACTACTGTACATTATATATCCTGTGCTGTAGTAGTAGTAGTAATGTGTTATAAATTATAGCTGTGTATTATGTATGGTTGGTGATTGTGTCAAAATTGCAAAGGAAATAATTAGAAGCTGACAGTTGATAGTTTGTGGACCAAACCCTGTAAATCAATATCGTTGATTCTCATAGCACACTATAGGATAGTTATTATTATTATTCTTATAAGAATATTATTGATTTCAATATTTGTGCTTTTTGTTAAAGTTACAAAAGGCCCATTTCCATGTCCTATTCTGGTGCTTTTATGATAGACCCATTCTTATGATTATAATCCTATTTTGATACTTTCAAAGACCCATTCCCATGCTTACAATCCTATTCTGGTACTTTTATAGACTCATACCTATTGAAGAGCTGTCAGTGGGTCAGGTTTCTGTACTGCGAAAGTTGTCGTTGATTAGATTGACAGCACTACTTGACTTATATAATGCCAAGATCAATGTGTAAGTTAATGATAATAAGTACATGCATGTGTGAGATTTCCATTATAAAAACGTAATGTTTACCTGTTGTATTGTGAACCCAGCTTTAACAGGACATTGAAATTGAACTTTTTCTTTACAGTTTATACTCTTTTCATTTATGTTACGTATACTTTACGTTTTAGTGTAAATTCTCATTTAAATAATGAATGTGTTGTCTGATTAATGTTACACTTAGTTTACAGTTATTGCTACCGAATATGCTTTAATTTAGGCATAACATTTTGACCCCGCCCACTGAATACCATGTACATACTGCATGTGTAAAGATTGTTCAATTATCCATGCTGCTCTATAGTATACTTGTATTCCTTCCATTTGCCTATTCAGGTCAAGGATATTGAAAGTTAAAAAGCCGAAACAAGTTAAAAGTTAGTACTCACTTTTCCCACCTGATGAAGCATTATTTTAACTACTTGAATTTATAAAATAGATACTAGAGGTGTGTTTGGAAGTAGTCTGGTATCTAATGTACGGAAGTATGGAACGGCCTTACCGCCTGTAATTATACGAGCCATGAACCACTTACGGATGGAAGGTACATGAACAGCCGTTATTATCGTGTAAACTATACGTGTGACATTCACTTTCGTTTCCTTGTCTTCCAGGAATGGAAACTATCGGGTTGTTTAGAAGAACAGCTGCCAAATCCAGTATCGAATCACTTAAGGAAGACATTGAATTGAACCTCGGTATGTTACAATATATACATGTATGTGCGTGTGGCTAGTACCTGACCCTAAATGTCCGTAATGTTTAAAAACTTGTTAATAATCTGTTTTGTTTTCATAGAAAATGTTGATTTCTCTGACTATACCAACTACCAAGTCGCGGATGCAATTAAGTTGTTTTTCCGTGAGTTGCCCGAACCGTTGCTTACCGGAAAGCTATCTGAAGCTCTAATAGCATGTTTCGAACGTGAGTATAACTATCATAATGGATCTCAATTTGTCATGTGATAGTCATGTGACTCACAATAGATATTCCTGATGAGGTCCGGTTGCAGGCCCTTCAGGCTATCATATTGCTACTCCCTGATGAAAATAGGGAAGCTCTTCACTGCCTCTTACACTTTCTCAAGTACATTTCCTCTCATTCAAGGATCCATCAGGTATGATAATAATTAATAATACATGCACCCTAATCATTTTTAATTATGTATATTTTTTAAGATGGATGCCAAAAATCTCGGTCTTTGTCTTTCTCCGTCTCTCTTTGCCCTCTCTTCCACACCACGCCCCTCTTTGACCCGCCGCGGTTCTGTCAGACGATCCAACGCCGTGAGCCCGTCTGCGCTATCAACTGCTGGTACTAACCAGATAACGGAACACATGATGTCCAGCCGGTGTCTAACTGAGTTAATAACAAGATACGAGGAAGTGTTCACAGTTGCAGCTGATATGATGCAGACGTGCAAGTTCACACACCTCGAGTTCGGTGATCCCATGCCTTACCACGATATCGGGAAGGACAAGAACGGAGGAGATGGGTACCAGGCATACATAGAGGAGTGCGTATCAATTGTAACCAAGGTATTGTTTATGGTTTGTACATTCACTGTTGTATATATATGTATTTTTTTCCGGCTTTGTCTTGTTTCGCTTTCAGGATCAGCGGAAGAGATATCGTGGATGGGTTCATTGTCAGCCGGTGAAGGAGGTCAGCATTGCCTATTGTAAAATAGCTGACGGAATATCATTGAAATTATGGAGAGCTTCCACTGATATACCAGTACCACCTAAACTACTACTGAGGAAGCTGTGGGAAGACAGGTATAGGGAAATGTTCTATAACTAATGAAAGTTAAGAATGTTTTACATTAAGCCATAGTATAAGCATGGAGTTAATGCTTATGCTAGCCGATTCCCATGTGATATGTTTGTTTGTTCTGGGCGAATGAACTTTAGTTGCTTTATAATTGCAGATTAATTTATCATTTGCCGTGTGTAAAGGGTGTTTATTATAATAAAACAAATTGTGTTTCATAAGGTTACATTCGGTAATTGATTAGCTTTCTATATTTACTCAAGAGGCCAATAGGAATACACACCTTGTGTGCTTTTGCAACTCCGTAAACATAACAAATGTTGATACTGTTTGAAACAGAATTTACTTTGCCTATATATACAATTTTGATCGACTTCTCTCTCTATCTCTCTCTTTCTCATTATAGATATGTATGGGACGGTAATGTGGTCAATGCGAGACACATAGCTACACTAGACTCTCAGACTGAAGTCTATCAATATGTCACGTCCTCCATTCCCCCGGAAGCACACCGGGATCACTGTGTACTCAGGTAACATTATACTATAAGTTATTGTTTGCAACAAATAATCATGATTTTTATTTATCATATGATTGAGTATCATATCAAAGATATCGTATGTACTAACCAAGTTGTACAGTTGAATGGCCTAGATAGATTTCCTTAAGCATACGAAAATTTTGAGCAACTATTTCATCACTAGTAAAAACATACTTATTGTAAACCAGACAGGCTACCATTGTCCACATCTGAGGACTAGATATGGGTGGCTGCATACTGTAGTATGTGTATGCATTGGGCTGATCCCCAAATAAAGGAAGGAAGCTAAGAAAGGATGATTTTCAGTCATTGCAAAAATTTGGCTAAGTGTTGTAAGCTCTAAGTTACATTTCAAACAGAAAAAAAAATCAGCCGTAGTTACCGAGACAGCAAAAAAAAAAGCCCCAAGTTATAATTCTTTTCTTAATTAGACATTCATACACATGCACCAACAAAGGTAATTACGCACGTATCCAGGCACTGAAACTAACTTTAATCAATTTATAATACACATAATAATCATTTGGTGGATTTCTGAAACCAAAAAACGCCTTTTTATTGATTTTGATCTGAAATATTATAGGTTCTTTATAGCAACGCATTGAATAGGTTTGACGCATACATAGATATGTTTCTCCTAATAACAACTGCCCCTAGCCCCTATTAACAGCTGCCCCTAACAGCAGACTATATAGCGTCTCTAATATGGAGGTCCAGTAAATGTACAATAGTAATTATTGTGTGGGTGTGGTCTCATATGTGGGTGTGGTTTTATTTTATCCCAGAGCATGGAGACATGATCCTGTCAACGATGCGTATTGTATTGTTACCACCTCTGTATCACATCCCAATGCTACTCTACTGGGCGGAGTCAGGTGCTCTGAGTTGGCCTCAAGATATTGGATCGAACAGACTAGCGATGGTCTCTCACAGTTGACCTACTATTATAGACTAGACTTAAGGTAGCAGCTATATACGATATATACTGATGTTCATACCAGTTATTTGTACCAGTTAATAATACTACAGTATTTGTACCAGTTGTTATAGTTATATCATTGTATCAGTTAATGATACTGTCAGTTATTGATTACTGTTACTGATACTGTACCAGTTAATAATACTACTATATTTGTACCAGTTATTGATTTGTAATGCTGTATCAGTATCGTATAGAGTTACTGGTAGTGTATGATATCAGTTACCTTCCTCTGCTAGTCTATAGTCTAGTGATCCTTTACATTCATGTCCAAATTTACTCGTGTAACCTTATGATAGTAAGCACATAGTTTTGTGTTCCATAGTGAGAACTGGTGATGTTAATTAATTATTATTATTAATATTACCAGGGCACTCTCCTGTAGGCTTGTACGGAATAATTTTCAGAATAATAGGTATCAAATTTTAATCTGAGAATAATAGGTTGATTTTTAACAATTAACCACACCTACCCATTCATGTTATCTTGTAAAGTGTAAACATGGCTATAGTTCTCTAGTGCCAGGGTAAGTTATGAACAGTCTGATTTCTATTTAGTATCATAACTTGCACTTTCACGACTGTATCGCAGACTCAAACACATAACATAAACATCATTATAATACTCCATTCGCTGTCACATATTTGACTCCATCATTCATTAACACATACTTCAGGTCTCCCTTCTTGTTCAATAACACCATCAACAAGTGCAATGTAACAGGTCATGAACTCAATGCTTTAAATTTGATCATACACTATATATACTTTACACAAACATTATTGGTTTTAGTTTTAAGAATCAGTACAATTTTTGAGAATAATAGGCAAAAATTTCAGGAATAATAGGTACAAATATGAAGAATTAGAGAATAGAATAAGGCCAAGGGTTATTATTATTAATATTACAGGGATCACTCTCTAGATTATTAACTAGTGATGCTAATTAATTATTATTAATATTACAGGGGTCGCTCTCCTGATTTCTATAACTACTCATTTGGTCACTACATGGGTTCTAGTCTTCATAACTTAAGGAATTCGTTTAAGAGATCCATTGAACTAGAATATATGGAGACTCCAGTATAATCCATCAGCGTATGCCTTCAACCCACATGGCCTGTAAGACGGCTTGATTGATTGATTATTATTATTATTGTTATTATTATTATTATTATATCATTATCATTTCCTCTTTTTTTTTAATTTCATTTTGTCACGTTTATTATCAGATTGTTATATAAAATATTTATAATCTTAAATTAATTGTTAAAGAGTTATGGAGCCTCCATTTACTCTAAATCATGAACTGGTATCATCCCTAATTTGACTCCACTGACTGTATGCAATTCAGCCCCACCCACCCTAACTGCACTGCCTAAAGACTTCAGTGTTCTGTCCAGCTAAGCAGCTAGGTTTATATAATTGTATGCATATCGACATGTTGACTTGCATGAAAGACCATATAACATATAGATAGCCAAAACATCACAAATTATTTACTATAGATCTATAGAGTCTATGCGATTGTGGTCAAAATTTAATGGAGCCACGCCCTGTTTTACTTAATATACATGCATCACTATACACTCAGCGTTTACCGAGGGCAGTCTTTCATGTTGGTGCACTAGCCAGACCTTGTCCATAATTGAATTTGACCGTCAAAGAGGCCGAAAAAAAGATGTCCGAGGAAGAAACCCCCGACAGCAATGGTGTTAATACGGCACCAGACGAGCATAATGGTGCCATCGAGGGTGCCATACTCACAGCCGGAGAAGAATCTCCACCTCTCGACAAAGAAGCCTCCATTCCTCCTGGTATATTAAAACAGGCTCCATCTTACGACAAAGCACTGGACGATGTCGAAGTACTTGATAAGAAGCAAATGAGGTACGTGTCCATTTGAGAGAAAGACATGATGTGCTTATAAATCCATACAACAACTAATTTGCAGGTCTAAAAAGAGTTCCGATTTACAATCAACCAAAGTTGTTCCAGTGTGGTACTTGGTGAGGGCCATCTTGATTATATATAATTTCACTTGATGAACCATATTATTTTCGCATTCAGTTTCGATTTGCCAAACCGTTGGATATATTTATGATAATCCTCGGAGCTGTGATGGCCGTAGCATCTGGGTTAGCCCTGCCCGGTCACATGCTTATGTTTGGCGACATCATCGACTTGTTTATCTCATTCGATATCGCTGGACAGCTCCAGTCCAACTCCAACCTCACCTGTACCCAGTTCCAAGCCATCTTTGGCAGCGAATTCAGTAACACCACCAACAGTAGCCTCATGCAGCCGCCATCACTGGGTGGAGCTAACCAAACCGAATATTTCTGTGACCAGAGTAACCGTGAGGACTCCAATGTATTCCGCTATGTGACGTCATGTGACCTGGGTGACTTGCTACAGAGTGATATATTCTTGTATACGATATACTACCTTGCAATGGCTGGAGGGCTACTGATAGCCGCTTTCCTGGCCATTGCCCTGTGGAACTGGGCCGCGTATCGCCAGACCAGAGTAATGAGGACTATATTCTTTCAATCCATACTCCAACAGGACATTGGCTGGTTCGATGTCAACCCCTCGGGACAATTAAACACACGACTATCAGAGTAAGATTCATTACTGCAACATAGCTCTATATGCATGTATGTGCTGTGTACTTAACTGGTATACTTACATGCAATTGATTTAATGACTGCTTTATAAATTGTATGCCATAAGTGGAATATAGAAATATTAAGTTGCATTGAAATAACATATCGACACATACTCTTATACTCAAAGCAATTCTTTAGTTATAATGCATGACACACATCCTATGTTACTCCACTTAGCTATGTACATGCATACTAAGAACTGTGTATATACACAGGCTATATGTTGTGTGACTGTCACATGTGTATGATCGTTATATACATCGGTTATTACAGTGATATCGAGAAGATTCAGGCTGGTATTGGAGACAAGGCGGCCATATTCCTGCTGTATTTTTCCACGTTTATTTCCGGTTTTGTGATTGCGTTTGTCACCAATTGGAAGATGACTCTTGTCGTTGGAACCATGTTACCTGTACTGGCATTCTTATCAGCCATGATTGCTAAAGTAAGTTAACAGCCCCATGATGATAGACCTTGCAACTGGTAATTAATCATGTTTTGGCAGTTTTGATATAGGTGTATACCCTAAGCCTATTAGCACCCTTATAGATCACTTAAATATATTCATGATTCCTGCTACAACTCAGCACAATCTCTTTTGTTTAACCTTGTCCACAGCTAGCTAGCTGAAGTGATGTATAGTAGATTATGGCTTTGAATGTAACTATGAAAGGCTGCAATAAAAAAGTACTTTGTATGTATAGGATAGAATAAATTTGGTTTAAATGTACTGGAATTGTTACCTCAAATGGATAGCTAGCTAGACCCTATCAAAGTGGGTAGGTAGTGGTTTATTTGCTGTTTGTGTTCCAGATAGTGGCCTCGTTTACAGTTCGAGAACAGAATGCGTATGCGTCGGCTGGCAGTGTGGCTGAGGAAACCCTTTCCAGCATTAGAACTGTGGTTGCTTTTGGAGGAGAGCAGAAGGAAGTAGACAGGTTTGTCAGAGAGAGAAAGAGGGAGGGAGGTGTGGCTACTTACCATGCAAATTAAGCCCAACAATAGGTTATATTATTAGGTGATTCTTTCCCCCTTTATCTCACTGTACCAATACTAGAGGCACTTCCTTAACACGGATTGTAATGAAATATTTATCTGAGGTGTGTATGAGTGAATTTAACACCTGCACCTTTTGCTATAGCCAGTGTTTTGCATTTGTAGAGTAATTCATATTTCTACCATAGTGACTAACTACTGCATAGACTAAGCATTAAGCCCTTACTATATACAGTATATATACTGTAGTATTATACAATATGGCCTTTGTCAGTATTGCTTATAAGAAGTCCATATATGCCAGCTGGTATACTGGATAATACAAGGATTTGTCTTGTAGTTGTAATGCTGTGTTATTGAATGGTGCAATTAATGCTGCTACAATGTATATTATATGTGTTTATATACTGATATACATGTAGGTATGAGGATCATTTGAATAAAGCCAAGGGAGTTGGATATAGGAAAGGCATAATTACGGCCATTGTGACTGGAGCCCTATATTTTGTTATGTTCACTGGATATGCACTTGGGTTTTGGTAAGTATATACAAATATATGGCCGAATGAATCCCGATCCTTTAAAAGGACACCTCTTCTTGTGGCCATTGAAAGTGTGCCCCATAATAAAGAGGTGTCCTTTATAGAAAGGTTGAATAATATACAAAAGTATTACTTGAGGAAATCAGTAGTTTCCTTTATAGAGAGAGGTTTAATAACTGTTGCAATATATTCATGTAGGTACGGAGCTACACTGATCGCTGACTGTGAAATCAATCCTGGCAAAGTCATAACAGTACGTTTGATACCTGGTGGTGTTGTGAGACTACTTTTAATCCATTCTCTTATTTTCCCTATAAAAAGGTTTTCTTTGGAGTTGTTCTTGGTAGTTTCTCATTGGGCAATGCTTTGCCTGAAATCCAGACCTTTGCTACTGCTCTTGGCTCGGCTACAGCTGTATTTGCCGTGATTGACCGGGTTAGTTATATTAATAGATTATATTAATGGATCCATGTTGGTAATAAAAGTTATATTAATGGATTCATATTGATAATAAATATTTTATTAATAGATCCAATATTATATTAATAGGATCCATTGATTGATGCTTCATCTGATGAAGGAGACACCATCGATAATCTGCAAGGGAACATACAGTTTAAAGATGTCTGCTTCACCTATCCTGCAAGACCTGATGTCCAGATTCTCCGGGGTCTAGACCTGGAAGTCAAAGTGGGTCAGACTGTGGCCCTTGTTGGTCCCAGTGGGTGTGGGAAGAGTACGGTAATCCAGCTGTTACAGAGGTTCTATAATCCTGATGCAGGAGAGGTCAGTTTATCTTTTAAATTCATTTGAAAAATTTAAGTCAGATTCACTTGAGTCATTTTTTTTTTTGCATTTTATTCATGTATAAATATCTCATCTAACTCATACTCTCTCTCCCTCTCATACTCTAGATTATTATAGATGGAAAGGAAGTATCTCAGTTGAACTTGAAGTGGTTGCGAAGGAACATTGGTGTTGTATCACAGGAACCTGTCCTGTTCAATACCACCATTAAAGAGAACATCAAATACGGGAAAAAAGACGTCAGCGATGAAGAAATAGTAGCAGCTACCAAAGCAGCTAATGCCTTTAACTTCATCTCCGAGTTACCTGATGGGCTGGATACACATGTAGGACAGAAAGGTACTCAACTGAGTGGAGGACAGAAGCAGCGTATAGCCATAGCTAGAGCTCTAGTGAGGGACCCCAAGATACTACTATTAGATGAAGCCACCTCTGCCCTTGACACGGAGAGTGAGAAGGTGGTACAGGAAGCCCTTGATAAAGCCAGACAGGGTCGTACCACTATTATAATAGCCCATCGTTTGTCGACTATCCAAACAGCTGATGTTATAGCAGGTATTGAGAATGGTAGGATAATAGAGATGGGTAGCCATGCTGAACTAATGGATAAAGAAGGACTGTACTATGAACTAGTGAACGCACAGACGATTCAGAATGAAGAAGAAGGAAGTGACGGTAATTGGAATAGATATGCAACTAAGGCTAGACTAGGCTAGCTCCTGCTACTGTATAGCCCCAAATTTTCAGTGTGTAAATTTTTTTTTCGATTTTGCCAAGCAATGGCACATGATTTTGTCATGGACATTTTCGAAATAAAGCATGGTGTTTTGGGACTATACAGTAAGAACTAGTTCACAATATATGACACTAGCATGATGTTGCATGGGCGATTTGACCTTTTTTGATACAATGTTTACATTGGAATAGACTAGGAGTCTATTCCCGCGTCAACGTAATGTCCCGCTAGCATCATATATATCGTGAACTAGGCCTAATAGTACAAATTAACCTATATAAGGTCACTCATTTACCTTTACATAACAAGCTATTAGTTTTATTTGCTCATTGTTTCATTTGGTAGATGTTATTTCTCAGTTCAAAGCCTCACTACGTCGGCAAGAGAGCAGACAATCCCAGAATAAGCGCAGTAGGTCAGGCCCCAGTACCAGCTCTCAAGATGGTGGCTTACCAAGACAGATGTCCAATCAGTCTGGTGGAGGCGAGGACGTATTCACAGCACTAACGGACCATTTATCACGTTACAGTATTGAAGATATACCTATCGCTGCACACCCTTCACCTGCACTTGGTCGCAAGTTTCCTACATCGCCTAGAGAGCTATCACCTCTGGCTACCACAGTCAACAGTGAGGTCAGTGGACATGTGGGATGGCGTACATGTACATTAGCGTTGATTACGGACTTGTTATTCCACAGGAAAAGGTGATTGCTGCCGATATTCCAACAGCTTCTGATAAAGGAGTTCACTTCAATCCCGAAACTGAGGAAGTCCTTGTAAAATCGGCACGTAAGGAGAGTTGGCTCACCAAGCAAAAGAGAATTAAGCAAGAAAAAGAGGAAGAAGTCGATACCGATGCTGATCCACTGGTTGAGGTCACTTCCAAGGAATTAATGCAATTGAACAAACCTGACTGGTATCTAGTAATCATAGGAGTCATAGCAACTGGTGTACTGGGGGCCATCTTCCCTTTGATGTCCATACTGTTTAGTGGAATGCTTGAGGTACTATACATTCTTACATTCAATCATTCATATATTCATACGTTCATACATTGTTAATATATTCATTCATAAATTAAAAACTTGAGCCCACCAAAATTGGTTTGGGTACATAGTAAAAATACATTATTGTCTAGACTAACAGCTAAGGTCATTATTGTCTAGACTACCATTTCATGTTCTGTCTGCTGTGTGAATTCATCATAATACATGTAGTACAATGACTATATAAGTGACTCGATTCCATTTTTTATTATCAGTTGTTTAGTAACTTGGATCCTGATGCTCTGGTTCGTGGTGCTGAAATATATGCCGGATATTTCGTAATTTTAGCATGTGGAGCAGGAACAATCCAATTCATTGGGGTATAGTTTGACACTATATATTACATGTACCTGTATATATACCCTTCCCTCCCGGTCATGCATAAGGTGTCAACTTTGTCTATTGCTGGGGAAAGGCTCACACAGCGTCTTCGTTTGCAAGTATTCTCTGCCATGCTTCGTCAAGAAATGGGCTGGTTTGACAGGAAGAGTAACTCTACAGGTGCTCTCACTGCGAGACTGGCAGTGGATGCATCAGACGTTAAAGGAGTAAGTCATGGGAACAATAGCATACCTTGTTAGTGGGTGTGGCACTTTATCATAATATCTTGTAATAGGTGTGGCCACTATAGCATACCTTATACGCAGAGGAGGTTGCTCACGCGTCATAATGACGCGTTTTAAATTAGCAAAAAATCCAATTAAGTCCTACCCGGTTCTACCCGGTTAAAAATTCCTGCTATTCTTCAACACAGCCAAAATTTTTAACCGGGTAGAAACCAACGTGTCATTATGACGCGTGAGCAACCTCCTCTGCCTTATACGTAAAATACTGATATACTTATTATGGTGTGCTCTGAATTATACCTAAGCTTATTAGGGGTGTGGCTGCTTTAGCATACCTTATTGGAGGTGTGGCTGTTATAGCATACCCTGTTAGGGGTATGGTTGCTATAGCAATCTAGATAGGAGTATAGCTCCTGTATATACTTATTAGGGGTGTGGCTGCTATAGCATACCTTATTTGGGGGTGTGGCTACATTTAGTCGTGTCTTGTGTAGCAAACTTGCATTATAACAAAGACTTGTTTTTGTTATATCATTGATAAGCTCCTTCCTCCCTCCCCCTCTCCTTCCTTTTATAGGCGACAGGGCTTCGTCTAGGTACTGTGTTTCAAACTATAGCTGGTATAATTGCTGCTCTAGTCATAGCCCTAGAGGCCTCATGGATACTGAGCTTGGTCCTGTTCACAGTGTTTCCCATGTTCGTATTTATGGGAATAGCTCAGATTAAACTCCTTCAGGGACGTTCGAACAGGAACAAGGAGCTGGCTGCCGAGAGCTCCAAGACAGCCAATGAAGCTATTGATAATATTCGTACGGTCGCGTCCCTTGGTATCGAGAGAGACTTCATTGAGATATACGAGAGGCAGCTACTCCCTCCATTCAGGTAATCGTCAAGATTCATTCTAACACTCCACTTTATATTGCCGTTAATATTTTAAAGATCTAATATGAAGACCGTTTGTATACAAGCGGCTGTATTTGGGGCATCTCAGGCTGCCATATTCTTCATATATTCCGGTGGATTCAGTCTGGGTGCATTCCAGGTGGTCCAAGACCCATCCTCAATCCTTTACGCTAATTACGATGAAATATTTCGGTTAGTTCAACATTTTTGCTCAATACACACTACTTAGCTATTATTCTCTATGGTTCATTATTAACATCAAGATAATTAAAAGGAATAGATTAATCATCTAAACAACATGTTCTAGCATCATATTGTGAACTAGGCCTAACATGTGTGCATAAAATATATGCCCCGCCCCTTTATTATACTAATATATGCCCCGCCCCTCTACTCTATAGTGTATATGCTGCTATTGTGTTCACTGCCCTGTCGATTGGCCGTGCGTCATCGTTTGCTCCTGATGCTCAGAAGGCCCATCTCTCTGCCAGTCGTGTTATGACTCTGCTGAGAAGGAAACCAGAAATCGATGGTTATGACAAAGACGGCCTGAAACCAGTGAGTGGAGTGAGAGTAGTAATGGTACAATGGTGGATAAGTATAGTACTGTTGACAAGACAAAGCAACACTGGGCTAGATATAACCTAGATAAATGTGGTATTATCTGTGAGTTTACACAGCTAAACCTGTCTATAGTGGTCATGTGTGGGTCCAATAACTGAAGGGATTGTTGTAGAAAGGGTGACCTTTCTTTGCGTGACAGGGTTGGCAGCAATTGAGTGGATGGTAATCATGTTTATGGTTTCTAAGGTGATTTGAGTTGGTTTGAGTGTCTATATGCGTTGTTTCTGTTAGAACTGATTTTTTTTTGTGTTGTAATAACTTAGTATATAATTATTAGTGAAAGCAAGGAGCAAGTGAACCATTATTATGCATTTTTGGTTAAGTGGAAATCCATTAGAGTAATTATAATAATTATGTTTAAATTAAACTTCTTGGCTGTGCATTAGTATGTATTCAAATCTACCCTACAGCCTACAGACTGGGTTTGTTCAACAATTTTTTTTATTTTTGTAGGAGAAAGCTTCTGGAAACATTCAGCTTAAAGATGTTCATTTTACATACCCTGCTAGACCTGATGTCCAAGTGCTACAAGGGCTGAGCCTTGCTGTTCATCCTGGAGAAACTCTGGCTCTCGTAGGTCCCAGTGGGTGTGGTAAGAGCACCGTTGTGTCCTTAGTTGAGCGTTTTTACGATATAATAGCCGGTTGTGTTGAAGTTGACGATAATGATATTCGTGACTTGAATATTCGTTGGCTGAGGTCCCAGATAGGTATTGTGTCACAGGAACCTGTTCTGTTTGATAAGAGTATAGCTGATAACATCCGATACGGAGCCAATTTCCGTGAAGTTAGTGATCAAGAGATAGTTGAGGCAGCTAAAGCAGCAAATATCCACAACTTCATACAATCACTTCCCGAGGTAATGCTGACAGTGCATACATATAGTTGTTTTAAATAATTTGTTAAATATTATATTTTTAAATACATATGTAGGGTTATAGTACCAACGTAGGATCAAAAGGTACTCAATTGAGTGGAGGACAGAAGCAGCGTATAGCCATAGCTAGAGCTCTAGTGAGGGACCCCAAGATACTACTGTTAGATGAAGCCACCTCAGCCCTTGACACAGAGAGTGAGAAGGTGGTACAGGAAGCCCTCGATAAAGCCAGACAGGGTCGTACGTGTATTGTCATTGCTCACCGTCTGTCAACCATTTATAACTCGGACTGTATTAGTGTAATACACAAGGGATCTGTCATAGAGAGGGGAACACACTCAGAGCTAATGGCGGTGGGTGGGGCTTACTATCTACTGAATACAGTACAGAAGTCGAATGATAATGAGGGTACTGGATTGTGACAATGCAGCTGGTGACTGGAGGGTTAGGAACTACTGAGAGAAGGGAATATAGAATAAATAATTTATAGTTAATTTGTAGAACTTATAATAGCTGTTGGTGTTGTTTTTGTTTTTATTTGTGATGGTCATACCACTGAAGGGATTATCAACCTACATGAACTATAATATGGTCACTGACCCTAGTTACCTCTACAAACTACTATTCCAAGAGATCACGTCATTCTTTTAATAGTAATTGTATTATAATTACACTTTGGCAACCTGTATCGCTACCTGTTTGGCCCTTAATAAATAACATATAGCTTGCTATCAGTAATCGCTGCTTCCTCTCAATGGTATAGTTTCAATCTACATAGACCCACTATACATATATAGATCTATATAGTTGCTTATTGTACATTGTTAACTTGTTGAAAGTATATAGAAGTACACATAAGAAAATTCCCCATGCATCTTTAGTAAGTAGATGACATAGTGTAGTTTGTGTATGTACGTAGTTCACAAATTCATACACTTCAGTCATGCTATTCTCTAATTATAATAATTGTATTATAATAATGATGATATCAGATGCACTGCTGTATACATTTGTATAAACATTTGTAAGAAGCCCAGCCACAACTTGCTGCACTCTGATTGAAAACAAAAGAATAAAAGGAATCTAATTAAGTTAATTGTTGAATAGGTTGTAAATCTCCATGCATGTTCTGTGCAGTGGCAGTCCTTCCACATTGAAATAGTCTCCGTCAATTGCGGACACTAATGTACCACCCAAAGCTTGAATACCATACCTATATAAACAATGATAAAAACCAATATATTAATATAAGTATACACGTATTTACCCTCCAGCCTTGTCACTATATAGTGAAATAATATAAAGGAAAAAAAAGAACAAAAGTTTAAACACACAAAACACATTGATGTATACATACAATGGTTCCTTGGACTCAATATAGGATTGGATTGCCTCCTGAGGTATATCGCCAAACGTAACCTCTGCACACTCGTGGAAACATCTCTCTGATACTTCCAGAGATGATTTGTCAGGTCTGTATATCAGAACAACACCGGTATACACCTTGTGTTTGGAATTATTGAATCTGAAATAATAAACATGTGTTGATTTAAATAAAGTATATTGAATTGCTTGGGAAAAGATAACGTATATTGAAAGCCGTTGACTGAACTTGTTTAACATTTCTCTAGCGTTGTCTACACTGCATGGTTTCTCGTGAATAATACCGTCCTTAACCTACATATACACCAAATCAATTACTAATAATGAAACAAAGCTCAGTCATGTTGGATAAACACACTCAGCTAAGTACCAATAGTACAATTTATCTTCTCCCGGGGGGGGGGGGGGGAAATCTTTTAAGTAGTCTAAAAATTTAAATAATTCATAAGTAGTTTTCTAAAATCCAATAGTGATCACTTCTCCCATGCAAGGGGTTCTTCTTAAGTAGTCCGGCTTAAAGCTATAATTGGCCGTACAAAATTCCTCCATACAAAGACTTAGAGTATATACTTCTTAATTTCATTTTTTTTAATGGTATAATTAATAGTGTGTTTGTTCAACAAAGGGCTCACCCATGTATAACATACATACTTACCACAATCGTATCAGCTCCTATTATAATACCCCAATCAGGATCATCCTACACACAATTAAGGATAATAACACTGACATGACTAATATTGTTACATTATAGTGGAAACATATACTATACGGATGACACTGGCTACTGAGGTAAAAGAATCCATGTGTGATGGTTTCTGCAGGAATCGAACCCACAAATACCAACACCAAACTGTTGCAACCTGTGTGTGATGAGCCAATGAACTTGAGCCGCTTTTATTTTCCAATATACCATAGCTCTATCTCTACAGACTTTGAAACGCTAAATTTGCTGAACGATTTGTACTGTATTTGGCACAAACAAGATGATCAACACTGTTACATACATGTACCATAATCTCAATACTTATACATGCACAAGTACATATATGTATACATGAGCCATATTGTTATACATGCACCATATTGTTATACATGCGCCATATTGTTATACATGCGCCGTATTGTTATCCATGTGCCATATTGTTATCCATGCGCCATATTGTTATCCATGCGCCATATTGTTATACATGCGCCGTATTGTTATACATGCGCCATATTGTTATACATGAGCCATATTGTTATCCATGCGCCATATTGTTGTACATGCATGGTTGATCAGATGCATACAGAAAATTATCATGGAATGTTAGTACACTGGCACAGGATGCTATATATCCCTGTATACAAATATATATACAGTGGAACCTGTCTATAACGGACACCTTTGGGACAGCCAATGTTGTCCTTTATAGAGAGGTGTCCTTAACT
>JAYJLX010040267.1:0-14682 GCA_036873525.1 Chalinula nematifera
AACATGTTCTGTAGCCAACAATGTCAACTATGCTTCTCGCGAAGGCTCGCCCCATCATTGTTTTACAATCGTCTAGTTATATAAATATTGTTTCTATACTATAGTATACCATACTGGCTCATTGTTAAGTGCATCATTGTTCTTAATATCTCTTACACAAAGGAAATATACTGCTCAAGGGCACTAAGCAGCTATGAATTTGAACAGCCTTATGCAGGCTATTTCGAATTATTTGTGGCTTTTGACTTAGTTAATTCATTAACTATTGAAATGATAATCTTGTAAAGGCATTTCTTGTCATATATACATGTACCATAAAGGTTTTGGCTCTAACTAATTTTATGGTTTTCACAAATTATTATTAAATGGTTTTCACAAAGTATATATCACTATACAGGTAATGGGATTTGCAGTGGCCATAATTAACCTCATTCCACATTATCAGATTTTATATATTATTGAGAATGGTAATTTCATATATCAGCTAAAAAGGAAAAGTATATATGTGGCTACGTATACATGTAGCATTTTTTTGTAATACACAAATAGCAAAACTATGGCAATATATATAGTGTCTCCATCCTGTATGGCACATTTGCAGCATATTGTGTGCCGCCACACATACCCTATCTTGTGTGCCACACCCACACCACCTTATATGCCACACCCCTAGCATCTATGTCACTCCCTCTGTTTGTTTATTCACAGTCCTACTATAGTTATTATGACAGTATAATTATGTGTCAGTCTGTGTGTGTCCAACCTACCGTATAGCCAGAAATATTTGCGGCAAAAAAATATGCGATTTTGCCTAAAATTTACAATTTGCGGATTTTAATTTTGCTAATTTAGCTTTGTACTTGTGCACGTGCACGTTTGTTATGTGTTTTTGCGGAATTAAAATAATTGTGTGTTTACCCATTTATTCGCAAATCGCAAAATTAAATTCCCCGCAAATATTTCCGGCTATAGGGTATATTACTGTGTAGTAATGATTACGATTACTGATTATAGTGTTAATAGTATTCATGGATTATTACTGTATTCATGGTACAGTGTTGTGAATCTGTGATTATAGTTGATGTACTCTAACAAAATAGTTTTACTCTCTGAATATAATATAATTTGGTTTATGGGCGTGGCATTACATGGTACGTTAGATTATTAGAAAAAAAAATAGGGCAAAATTTTTCTTTATTTCATATATTTGGTATGCATCATACATTAGATTATATATCATGTAATAATAATTATATTGATATGATTGTACTATAATATGACAGTTACCTTAGCATGTATGGCAATGCATTATTTTTTTGTTATGCCCTTGATTTTCAAAAGTTAATCAATAGGAGCGACACAATGATTAGTGACTCCTTAAGCAATGTTATTAAATTGAGTATCTTGCAGTATGTGAATTTTCATGACTGGCATTTGTAAATGTGGGCCTAAAATTTTCGTTTAATTTTTTTATCGTTTGTTTCATAATTTTTTTATTGTTGTAGAGCCACGGTAACTGGTGCCTTCATACAGACACTTTCCAAAGTGATATCTTTTTACTAAGGAATGGAAAAGGCTCTATTGAAGTGGGCTCACCATGAGTATACAGGCTTTAGTAATAGCCACAATGATTTGATGATATGTGATACAGCAGTATGTTGTTATACCACTTTATATAGGCCCCAAGTTTTCAGCATTTAAAAGCTTCTAAACTAATATGTATAAAATGATGAGCCTATATATTTGTGTTAAATTGACAGAACTTGAGTTTTAGATGGCAAAAAGATTTGGTATAACAGCTGCAATCCACACCCAATACTACAATACTATCAATTAACAGTTACATATATCATAGCTTGGTTTTATACACTTGATTCCTGGTTAGCTATAGTATAGTGTACATTTATTTTTGTAGTTTATTTGTACAAGATAATGGACAGGAACGGAAAAACAAGCAAAAGAGCTAGAGAATGGTATTTTATGGCTGCATGCAGCTATTTATAGTCAACTAACATACAACACACCTTAGTAGTACAGATCGCTTTATATATGCAATGACATGCATGGTCTGCTATATAGTCTGGATGATACTAGCTGTTGCAAAAAGGTTTGTATGTGATAGTTCATGTGGCATCGAAAAAAAACTTTTCTGAATAGTATCTTTGTATATTTGCATCCCAAAAATAGGCATGCATCTTATAAACAGTTTAGCCCATTACCATTATTATGCAACTTTTATGTAATTACTATGAACAGCATTATATTTATATCTCAGCAGCTAATTATAAAAAAAAATAAAAGATATGGAACAACATGTGTTCATAAGTTAATCCTAATTAAAAAAATTCTATTTAAATCAGTATATAGTCTATATGTAAGTCAGATTTTGTTACACATCATCTTTTCCTTCTGTTGTTTCTTTTTTTTTATCGAATTCTTTTCTCTGTAGTTCAGCCGCAATACCTTCTATTTCCTTCTGCATGCTTGAGATGTTATTGACTATTTTTTGGATGTTTTCTTTATTTTTCGTATCGTCTTTCCTTTCAGCTAGAGCACTGTGCATCTTTTCCAATTCCTTTGTAAAATTCACCATCTCTAGTTTGCAATTGACTTCTGCCTTTGCACAGACAACATTAAGATGGCCATATTCTTTAGTTGCATTTTCCTTATCCTTTAGCAATTCATCCTCTTTCTTTTGGCATTCTTTTTTTTCCTGCTGCATTCTATCAAAGTCATCTGTGCAGTGTTGCAATTTTATTTTGTACTCAAGGCATTCCCTCGCTTCGGCAGACTCCATCCGGTTACCAAACACGAAAGCCAGTATCAACGCTAACCCCACGAATCCTACAACTAGCCAATATTTCTCAAGGAATAAGTATATGTTAAAATTTCCATCTTTTGTTATAACTGTATTGTTCTGTGTAATGATAGAAAATACATTATATTATATAACTTATAATTGTACTAAATAATGTTATACATCTTGAAAGTCATGCAGGTATATTATGATTTAATAATTGAACAAAGACCTTGTAGTACTATAGATCTAGTGTTACTGCTTATAATTGCCTCATTGTAAAAGTATAGCTTGAATCTTACCCTTTCATTGATTGATACTTTGTTATTAGCGTCCTCTGCCATTGTAAATTGATGAAACTTCCCTTAAATTGCCTGTAACACTTCGATATCACAAAGTATGCTTTACAATGATGATACAGAGTCACTGAACTGTTTACTGTGTGCGTCACCTTTTTATGCAGTACATTATTCATGGTATATAGTCACTATTCCTAGGGGATTATGAATGGGTACTCCAATTTTTTATTGCATATTAATGTATTTATAATAATATCATGTATATACTGCACATTAGCATGTGAAACTATCTGCCATTGAAATATGGGCGTGGTTAGATTAGAATTTTTTAATAATGAGATTAAGCTTAATGGGTGGGGTTTAGAGTAGCATGTGTGTAGGTAGGTGCAGTTAAAAGAAAATTGTATATTTGTATTATGCAAAATTTCTTTATGTCCATATATATTTGGTATACATCCATTAATTATAATATATTATATGATTATTGTTTTAATACTATAACTATATTTGGCTCATCATTTGTTAAGTGCATGTGCTTATTATCTCATATATATAGGAAGGAATATATAGGCGCTTATTAAATACATGATGCATGTGTCTTATGACAAAAATTAACTTAAATGTAGTACATCCTAGTATGCAGCATCATAATAATATAGCTATTGTTGAGATGGTCAAAATCCATTTCCTTAATTTGTGCCACACAACTCTCCTCCCCGAATAGCACTTTTATTGTTAATCATGAAAAAAAAAATAGCAGCACCAAATAAACTAAGGTATAATAGCAAATACTATATTGTGACCATTTATTAAAGTTTTTCTTTTTTTTGTGATGTTCTTGTTCACCTTTATTTTTGATTTTTTTTCTGGGCTTCACTTTTATCTAATTCATTGTCTGCAAATTTCTTGTACTTTTCTTCCAGATTTGCCATTCTATGTTGCATATCTTCCAGCTTTTTCAATATTTGATTTTGTTTGGAATCATTTTCACCTTTTCTTTCAACTAAAGCTTTGCTTAGTTCTTTCAGCTCTTGTGTTATGTTTGTTGCTTCCAGTTTAGCCTCCATTTTCACTCGACTAACTTTTAATTCTTCTTGTTTTTTTTTGAAAGTTTTTTAGCTTCTCTGCATGCACATTGGTTTGCCTTCTCAACTTCTTTTTCTCTCTCTTCAAGGCGTTGGTTCAGCAAGTGAATGCTACCTTGCTTTTTCTCCAGCTGTTATTTTAGCTCATCTAATTCCATTTTTGTAGCTTTATAGTTTCATTTTTATACTTTTGTATTGTTTAGCATCATCTTTACAATTCTCCCATTGTATCCTATCCTTTGAGCATTCCTTGTCCGTATTAATGAATATGTAAATCAATTCCTATATATTGTCATCACCAGTATTGTAATTGTTACCAATAGAATAAGTGGATTGTTTGAACCTGACTGCTGTGGTGGTTTTTGGGATGCGTAATATAGACGAGGATCTATGTTAATAAGATGTTTACTTTTTTATTAAATATATATTTTTTGACTTTGTGTTACCTTTTTTTCCTTCCATCATCAAGTATACTGTACTTTTTAAATAGTTAAGTAGCTTAAATTCAGTCAATCGCATGAACAGTGATACTAGTACTAGAATATACAATGGGTGTGTCAGTATACTATATCTTTTGTTGCTTAGCAACACTGTATGACTCTCAAATTTATCTGACACACCCTGGCATTTCATTATTAATTATTATCATAACATTATGATGCTGATATTTCCATTGTAATTGTGTGTAGCTATTCTGGCTAGCTAATCCATATACATGTACAGTGTTTCCCCCATGCAGCATCCATTTTGTTAGATTGGACTCACTCTGTGAGGCACCCTGTTATTAATCCATCCTTTACTTTGACGTGGTTCAAACCACACCCAGTTTTCTTTGATCAAGGCCAATCCTGTCTACCTTGTGCATCGCAACATATAATCATTCTAGGGGAAACACTGCATATAAACTATAATATATGTAGCGGTAGCAAAACAATTTTCTTTTTCAAAAAACAAAGTCCAGCTCTCAATAAAAAATATGACAACATACAACAATTTAAATACAGCTTGCAAAGGTCAATAAAATAATCAAGGTCAAAATAATTAATTAAGAATTTAATAACAATAATTATACTTGATACAAGAGGGTCCTGACTCTATCGCTACAATATACATGTATGTCTATGGCTATAGCTACACATGTTTGCATCCAGGAAAACTTGCAACAAAGCACTAAATAATTCACTAGTAAACTTATTTGTTCATGTGATATATCTATTGAAGCTACTTTAGTTTCCTTAATTATTGTAGTATCATTGATAGTGTCCTCACTCTTCAGGTTCATCTTCTTTTATTTTATTGTTTGTGAATGTTTCGTGTGTTTTTTCTACTTTGTCCTTTCTTTTTGCAGGTGTTTCATTCTGCTTTTCCATTCCTTTTAATATTTCATCCAGCTTTTTTATCACTTGCCAATTACGTTCTTCTTTTATTTTAGCCAAAGCTTCTTTTGTTTCATACATTTCTTTTATACTTGCATCCAGTTTAGCTTCCATCCATGCAATTTTAACTCTGAGGTCTTCGTGCTTCTGAGTAAGATTTTTCAGCTCTTCTTCACATTGTGATGCCTTCACGCCTTCTTTCTTTCTTTGTTTCAGTTCAAAATTCAGCAAATCTATAACACCTTGTTTTTTTACCTGTTAAGTTTACATGTTTTAAATTAAGTCACATATGACTCTCACATGTACTCTCCCATAAAGGCCACCATACACGAGGCAACTTTCAGGCAACAGTTGTAGGCAATAATTGCAGGCAACTGTGTTGCCTGGAATAGAAGTAGTGTCTATTCCAGGCAACGCGTTGCAGGCAACAAAATTGCAAGCAATTTGCATCATACACCAGGCAATTTTCAGGCAATATCATTGCTTGCAATTGTTGCCTACAACTGTTGCCTGGAAGTTGCCTCGTGTATGGTGGCCTTAACATCTTACCATATCCTTTGAACATTCCTTGTCAGTAGTAACCCACATGGCAAGCAGAACCGCTGCTGTCACCCCCAGTAACAGGACTGTTATCATTAGAAGGGAACTGTTGCTTGATGTTGTGGAGCTATTTGGTTGAGGTGGTTTTGTTAGTAGCTGGTTACCATGTGGTTCCCTTCTCAAGTTAAATATAGTTTCGCTGTCAGTGCCTGTATATAATATTTCATCCGTATCAGTAATACTCTACAGTATCATATGATATAGAGTTAAATATATATATATGCAATATTTGCTATAAAGTTTAGTTTACAAAAAAATATATTTTCTCATAAACTGACCTGTTCTGATAGACTGTTGCTATCTTGTGATAGATTCCTAGGTAGATTCCTAGGTAGATTCTCCCTGTCTTCCATTTTACAATACTAACACAACGTATGCTGGTTTTAATTATACAGCACTGAAACACTGACTGATGCTGGTATGGTGTGTATGGATGAGGTGTGGTATTCTAATAAAAGTGTCAACATAACTATAAATAGCCTAACTATTTCATATGTGTGTGTGGGTATGTATTCAAAATATTTATGTATAGTACATATATAATATCTATTGTATAATGATGCTGTATAGTTAGTGAGTAGAGTATTCATTTCCAATGTGTATGTAGAACTTTTCTTTGTTAATGATGGGCTGGATTACAAGACTTCCCTTATCTAAACTAACATGCCAGAAAATATTTAGTTTTTTTCAGCAAACCACAATTTTTTTTTGCCCTCCAAATTAAACAGCTTTACGGTACATTATACAGTGTATCATGCCTGACATAGCTGTACACTACAGCATTTCCTCGAATAGTATCCGTGGATATTATTAATTTCAGTCCAAAAAATCTCCAAAAATTTCAAGATTTTCCAGAAAAAAAAAAGAACACTCCGGGGATTGATACTATTCAAACAGAGGTTATTCCATCCATGACTTTCCGTGTTAGTGACTATATACTATAGTTGAAGTACTTATTTAGTGTGGATACAATTTGAGGGCGGAAACTATTTGAGGAAATACGGTAACCTTGTAGTATTAATGTGCTAGTTTCTTAATGGCAAATATAATGAGCCTATCATTTAGCATTAAATAGCCGAGTAACAGGTAGGTGGGGCTGGGGGCGGAGGGTGGTGAGTTCAGTATAAAGTAGTGCTATACTTGTTATAGTGTGTAATTGCAGCATGTTTTGTTGAGCTTTCTCGACCCAGTTTTCTCTTACACTGACACTAACCTATTCTTACCACACCCATCCAATCCTATGTGCCACACCCACACCACCATGCACATATGCATACCACACCCATAACATCTATGTCACTCCCACTGTTTGTTGTTTATTCACAGTCCTATGTATGTATGTAATGATACATGTATAGTACATGTATGTATCAGTGTGTGTCCCATTGTATAGTAATGATTACAATTACTGATTACAGTGTTAATGATATTCATGGATTATTATTGCATTCATGATACAGTGTTGTGTATCTATGATTATACTTGATGTACTCTAACAAATAGTTTTACTCTGAATATAATTTGGTTTATGGGCGTGGTGTTGCATGGTACGATAGATTACTATTTGATTAAAAAATAGGTATATTATGCCAGGAACATTTTATTTCCATGTAAACTAGCATGCACATCCATTAGATTATAATACACATAGTTATATTACTATGTCCTTGGTTTGGTCCTCAATAGTTATAAGCAATAGGAGTAACATTGCTGACTTGTAAAGCAATGTTATTAAGTTGAATATCATGGAGTATGTGATTTTTTTATGATTACCATTTTTCGATCGCGGGCCTAAAATTTTAATTTAATTTTGTGATTATCTATTTTATTAATACTTTCTTTGTAATAGTTATATATTCATTGGAGTAACTGGTGGTTTATTTTCTTAGTAATGTTTGCATGTTCTTTATGGAAGCAATGGGAAATGTTGTGTTGAAGATGGTGAGTATACAGGCCAATAGCAGTGTGATGGCAACAAGGTATAATATGTATAGTATAGTAGCATTTACATAATTATCACTTCATATAGCCCTAAGTTGTAGCATCTATAAAGCTTATAAAAATAACATGTACGTAAGGATTGTGTTCTGTTGAATCGACAGAAATTTTCAAGGACGAAAAAAAAAATACATGTGGTATATACATTCTGTAAATAGCTGTCTAATGCAATATGTATAACGTAGTGTTATCATTCAGCGTTACTTTATCCCACCCCATTCATGCCACACCCACCCACAGCCTGTGCACCACACCCACAGCCTGTGTGCCACACCCAAAGCCTGTGTGCCACACCCACAGCCTGTGTGCCACACCCAAAGCCTGTATACTTTTTTTACGAAATATACTGTCCTCTCTGTGCAGGATGTCTGGAGCAATATAAGCATGTTTTTTTGAAACAATATCCCAATATTGTATATATTTTATAAGTAGTTTATCTGCGTGTGTAGTCATGCATCAATTCATAATGTATTGTATATTGTGATAAAACTAATAAAAATAAAAAAAAACTGTACATTATAAGTTATACTACTATTGTTTGAAAGTTCCTATAAAGTTTAATTGTGTTTATATTGTTTATAATTATTCCCCGGGACACCCAGTATAGAGGTTATATCCATCAAATTATATAGTTATATTGCTTTTTGTGCCTGTTCTTTAACTTTCTTTAATTCTTCGTTCTGTCTTTTGTCTATTTGCTGTATTTGATCTTTCATCTTGCTGAGGACATTGACCATTTCTTGGAATTCTTTCGTGTTATCTTTCCTTTCAATGATTGCATTGTGCATCTTTTCCATCTCCGAGACGATATTCGCTACGTTTACTTGGGCTTCCACTTTTGCACAGTTAACTTTTTGGTTATTGTAGTCATCTCTCGCTTTCTTCACATCTTTCTTCAGTTCAGTTTCCCTTGCTAGGCATATATCACTGTCTTTATGCAGTTTCGCAAGAATATCCCTGCAGTGCTCCAATTTGGCACCGATCTCCAAGCACTTGTCGATGTCAGCACCTTCCCTTCTTCCACCCCAAAAGAAGGTCAGTATCAAAGCTAAAACAACAATTCCAATGACCTGCCAATATTTCTCAATGAATATGTACACGTTGAATTTTCCATCACGCGATATGACTGAATATTCCTGCAGTACAGTATACAATATATTGTATATGACCAAATATTGCTATAATACTATATACAATATAGATATGACTGAATATTGCTATATAGTACAATATACAGTATATTATGTGATATAGAAACATTTATTATAGTATATATAATGCATGGGGAACCTTCATATAGGTTTTTGTACCACACATACAGATTTTGTACTAAATGTGTGTTGCAAAGGTTTCATTTCATAGTATGTTTAGGTCTATTTTTGAAACTCATGCAGACAGCCACAGTATTCCTAATAACATCAGATCTAGGGCCTGACTGTTCTTATTTCCAAAGTGTCCTAATTATAGAGGTTCCACTGCAGTATAGTTGAGCTACTATACAATCCAACTAAAATAGTATACTATAAATGATTAACCTTAGTTTCTGGTACTGATGGTGGTGGTGGTTCTGTACTCATCATGAACTGCTAGTGACAGTTATGGTAATTATAGGAATAAGGCTATGACAGTAATGTTGTATATTCAACAACACAAACCTCAGTATTACATGCAGAGCTATAAACTGCTGTATGTTGCTATGGTGAGCAGTAGCCAACACCCCTTCTTGTAACCATTATATTAGAATTATAATGAATATAGTTTAATGTATATTTGATACTCACACATTGGTAGGGGGAGGGGCAGTATCTATGTATGTACATATATGGAAATAATGGAGGTGGTAGAGTTTAATGATATCCTATATTTATTTTGCTCTATGAATTTATTTCGATTTGTGTCAAAGTTTATAACACTTTAGTATATGTATTTATATGTGTATACATGTGTGTACATGTATGTATGTATGTGAGGTTTTATACCGCAGAGGTAGACATAATTATGTATGATATCTGTATAAGCACTGCTGTATATAATATCTTATATAATCATGCACAATCACCATTTAGTTGCTGCATACATGCACAATATTCTGTTTAAACATATACTCACTCAGTTTCATATTTACCCCATTATCACCTATCCTATATACATTAATTTATCAGTTAGTAAAAGAATAGCTAAATTGGTATATAATACAACAATATAATATATTCATCAATAGGTAGTTAATAGTATTTGCCAAATTAATTTATACAAGTTTCTATAACTGTTATAAACTCTCCGTTAATAGACTACATGGTTTTTTTCCCTCAACTATATTGTGCTTTGTGCTTGTTCTTTGATTTTTTTAAACTCTGCTTCTTGTTTTTTATCTATTTCGCTAATTTGCTCTTTCATGCTTTCGAGCACTTTAAGCATTTCATTGATTTCTTTTTCATTATCCGGCCTTGTGGCCAATGCGGTATGCATCTTTTCCAATTCCATTGTAACATTCAACATTTCTAACTTTGCATCGTGCACTGTACAGGCAACCTTTAACTTATTATACTCTTCGATTGTTGCTTGTTCTTCTTTCTTCAAATCTTCCTCTCTTTTTAAACAATCTTTAATGCCAGTTTGCGTTTCTGTGATGGTCCCCTCACAATGAGTCAATTGTTGCTTGTTCAGTAAACATTTGTTGACATCCACAGCTCCCCACTTGTTACCCACGATGAAAGCCAGTGTCAATGCAAGCCCCACAAGTGCAATGGCTTTCCAAAATCTCTCAATAAACATGAACAAATGGAATCTTCCATCACTGGTTATAATAGAATCATCCTAGGACAGATATATTGTAATCATGCACAGCATACTGCTATATTATGGCCTACTATAATTATGTATCTAATACTAATGTATAATTATGTTACACTATATAAGTAATATATTGCCATCAGTGTTGTGAGTCTGACCTTTGCTGGTGGCTTTGATATTGAGCGTGGTTGTTCTGCACTCATTATGTACCCAGTGAACTAGCTGCTGGTATATTAATATAACTGTATTATGGTGTACGTATATATACTGGTAGTCGGGAACACACAGTGATGGCAGATAGATGCTTTACAGAATCACTGACTTGCTTACTGTGTGTAGTAGGTATTACAGTATACGCCCCCTTTAATGCAGTGCATTATTCATAGTATTCACTACTCCTGAGGGATTATGAATGTACACTAATTACTATATATTAATGTATTTAATAATTATATTATGTACAGAAAGGGTGGAGTGTGGGGGAGGATTGTATATTGACTGCTGACATGTATGTCAGACTATCTGCCATTGAAATATGGGTGTGGCTTGGCTGGAATTTCTAAATCGGAAAGTTAAGCTTTAATGGGCAGGGTTTAGGATAGCATGTGTGTAGGTGCAGTTGAAAGAAAATTATAATTAAATGAAGAATTTGTTACAGTGTAAACTTATATCGATGAGTGTTGGTAAACTATCTGTATAATATATGCTGTACATATTGGATATCTGTTAGCCTATATCTGTTAGCCTACTAATAATGTGTATGTGTGTGGGTATGTATGTATGTATGTAGCATACACTAGCTTGTACATCTTCCTATGTGAGTGTGTAAATATGTGATAGCACTTTAGTAGTGGGTTATACAATGTGTGTATAGATCTCTTGTGTACAACACTATCATTATTAGCATCATATTTGATTCCTGGCTAGCTATAGTTGTTGGCCTATAAACCAGCCATAAATAACTATAACTCTATGTTTATTTTTGTAGCTTCTTTGTGCATCTTTTCAGGATAACTGGATAGAACAAACAAGCAGAATAGCTACAGAATGGCAATTTATATGGCTGCAGCTATAGTCAACTTATAACACACCTCACTACACTCTATGCAATAACATATACATAATAGCAGTGGCATGGCCTGCTTTAGTCTGGCTGATGTGAAGGTGATCCAGCACTGAAGGTACGTAGATATGTGCTCAAAAATAATCACCTGCGTGGTATCGAAGAACAGTTTTTCTGTAGAGTAGCTTTGTGCTTTCATCCCACAAATGGCACCGCAGGCAATGTCCAGGACATTTTGTGACCCATTACTATGCAATTTTTAAAATTATTTCTCAACAGTATTATTGGATAAATTATATGCCTCAGCTAAAAAAAAAAAAAAACTAAAAATGGAACGACTTGTGTTTTTAAGTTAATTGTAATAAAAAGAAACTAATCGAATCAGTATTTGCTATAGTTATCAGGTTTAGTCACACATACGTACTATATTTGATTTTGGTTTTCTTCTTTTATTTTTTTGAATTCCTCTCTTTGTTTTTCAGCAATACCTTCTATTTCCTTCTTCATGTCTGTTATGGCATTGACCATTTTTTGGATGTTTTCTTCGTTTTTCCCATCATCTGTCCTTTGTGCTAGAGCAGTGTGCATCTTTTCCAGTTCCCTTGTAATATTCACCATGTCTAGTTTAACCTCTGCCTTTGCACAGACAACATTAAGATCACCGTAGGCTTTAGTTGCATCTTCCTTATTCTTTAGCAATTCACCCTCTCTCTTTAAGCATTCATTGTTTTCCTTCTGCATTCTATCGAAGTCGTTTTTACAGTGTTGCAAGTTTATTTTGCACTCAAAACATTCCCTAGCTTCGGCTGACTCCATCCGGTTACCAAAAATGAAAGCCAGTATCAACGCTAATCCCACGAATCCTATTATTAGCCAATATTTCTCAAGAAATAAGTAAACGTTGAATCTTCCATCTGTCGTTATGACCGCAGTATCCTGAGTGATGGTAGAAAATACAATGTTGTTGTATATGCTTAATCATATTACTTATCATTTCAAAGTCAGCTATATTATTTAATGTTCTTGTACAGTTATGCAAAGACCTTTACAGCATGCTAATTGTAATTGTCTACCTCATTGGCTGAGTATAAAGTAGCAGTTTGACTCTTACCTTTTCATTGACTTCTCTTATTGATGATTTCCTATTAGCATCCTCAGCCATTGTAAACTGGTATAGCAACTGTCTATACTGCCTGTATATAGTGACACTTAGTTAAACTGCCTATGACACTCTGATATCACAAACTATATGCTAGCTTTATACAGAACTGAAATATGTTGTTACTAAATCCTGTATCAGTTAGTCTATAGTATTTATGTGTGTATATGTGGGTGTGTACATATCTAGCGTACACTTGTATATCTTCCCAATACGTGATAACACTATAGCAATGAGTTACAGTATGCATGTGTGTATATATACCTCCCTCATATACCGTATTTATACATCAGTTATATATGTTATGATTGTAGTAAACAGTAACAATATCATTGATAAAATGTGGTACTTGAAACACGATGACATATATATATACTATGAGTAGACCTTTACAGCATGCTAATTGTAAAACCAAACTATATGTTAAGTTATTAATAATGTTCTGTTTTTTTTATCATTAGAAATTGAAAGGAAACACTGTCTTCTCTACAATACAAGGACCATCAATCATTAGAGTGCTTCACTGAGTGACATATGCAAAGAATTCTTAGGAGATATGCAGAAAAATTAGTATTAATAAACTATTGGTTATTCATTTAATATTCTTGATTTTTATATGGGGCGTGGTCAGGTTAGGTCACGCCCATCTTTGCCACGTTCGATCATTCTCGTTTTTTTAATATTTTTGCTGAGGAGAACCCAAGTCTATAGATACCTAAAATGTTTGCCACCTTTTCTAACTGGCCTGTAAGTTTTTTTCATAAGTAATGTATAATATTGATATCATTCTCTGTGTATAATGTATTAGCTATTCGGTGGTGTTAGTAGTGGTTTACTTTCTGAAGCTGTTTCTGTTCTTAATGGAGCCCATTTAGGACTAAACAGTCAACTAGGGGGCCTGCTCAAGAGGACCCATCAGTATAGATCTACTCAACAATGTAACAAGGTCAGTATAGTATGTACTTGACTCTAGTCAACTACTGAATTGGATAAATGTGTGTATTAATATATAAAGGCTGTGGTTAAAGCTTAAATCCCAGCAGGAAGTCTGTACTTTATTTGTGTATATAAAGCTTATACTAGCCTAGTCTCATGAACCAGCCTCTCTTTAATTATAAGGGGGCAGAAAAAGAGAGTCTGGCCAAGTGCAATAGAAGTAGCTACGTCAGGCAACCCAAATCGAGGGTCCCAATCAGATTTGAGCGAGGTAAAATTTCCATGACACCATTGTCCTGGAAAGCGAAACAAAAATGGAAGGCATTGATTGACAAAGTGGCATCACGGAAATTTTACCTGACACAAAAGTCGTTATATTAATTAATTGTGTCACTAAACCAATACGTCATTATTGACTTCCATCGCAGCTTATTCTATTGCTCTTGGCCAGACTCTCCCCAAGAGAGGCTGGTGCACGAGACTACCCTAGCCCCACCTAAACTAAAGTCTGTTCACGTTAACTATGACCTCGGGAAGATTTTTCTACCACTGATAACTTTTAAAAAACACTTGATA
>JAYJLX010040278.1:0-14674 GCA_036873525.1 Chalinula nematifera
AGAAGAGTGTCTCCATAATTCATTTGTTCAACTTTCCCCCCCCCCCCCCCCCCCAACAAAGCTTTTATATAATTAGAGACTATTATACCATTGCTATTGTCTTATAAGTAGCCAGAGTGTGGTATTGCCCTGCTCGTTTTTATAGACTTTCACCATAGTATACGTACATACATACAGGCATGCTGTATTTTGAAAGTAGAGAAGGTTTCGTACTAGCTAACAAGGGTTAAAAAATTCTTAATCAACAGGCATTGGTATGGGTGCTTCATGTGAACGAATAAAGCTTCGTTTTTAAAAAATAGAGGGTTTTTTTTTAAAAAAAAATGGAATGTAATTCGTTTTAATCAAGACTCATATATAATTACTTTAGCTGTTTATTACCTGTATTAATATTTGTAGTCTTCATTCTGGTAATGTCCTTTTATTGTTTCTAATTAGATTTATATTCCCCTCTCTCGCTTGGCTAGTTTTATAGTTCTAATTAAAAGATTGATTGTTTTTTTTCTCCTTATAATATCATATTATGAGTGGGTGGGGGAAGAGTGAAAGGGAAATTTAGGACAGAAGGAGAGAGAGAAGGGGGGAATACTGGCATGAGGATGTCATTTTCTATTTCTGTATTTGGTCAGCAACATGTCCTCTGCGCATGACTAACTTCATGGTCTGATTGGTAAGAAAAGGAATAAGGGGAACAGAGAGAGAGAGAGAATAATACACATAGAGTAAGCAAGAATGCATGTGTGTGTAGGAGATTAGATGTATGGTAAAGATTCGAAGGGAAGCATTTTTACAAGAGAAAGCAGCTATATTTGGTTCACTGGAACTTGGAAAATTTTTTCTTACTTGTTTACATTTGCAGTACATGTTATACATGTACATGTATGTGTGTGTTTGTGCGTGCATGTACATGTGTACTGTACAGTATATATGTGTATGATATTGCATGTGTTTCCCCTACCACCTTGTTTATTTTATCCAAGTTTCCCCCCACCCATGTATATATTTATGGTTTATTATGTATATGTTTGTGCTTTTGTTTAATATTGCAAATTTTTGTTACAACATTTTTTTTTACTATTTGTTCCCCTTCCAACGGTTTTACTTCTGTTATGTTGTGTCGCCATCTAGTTCTTGATACTTCGTTGCATAACCATTTTTCGAATCCTTTTAATTCGAAAGTGCAAGAGTTTTTAAGTAGCAGCTGTAGTGTTATATTGTATGCTGTATACATAGTATTATAGTGGAGTTTTTTATTTTTCACTAAAGTTATTTTGGGTTTCTTTACAAAAATAATTATATCCACAAACGGTGAATGTGCCTGTGCAATAGCTGCATTATCATGCAAATTCTAATAGTTTGCTTTTGCACAAACATGAAAATCAATTCCATACAAACAACCCACTGACCTATAGTAATTGATATTGCCAATGTTGGTTTTGTAATTGGTTGGGTGAGGGGTTTTTTTTTATGTGCAATTGTTGTTTCACCAAGTAGAGGTTAAAGTTCGATCTTTATCAGCAGGTACCTGGTTTCAGTTTATTAACTATTAAATAACTAGGTTTTTGGTTACTGTAATGGATCCTCTAAACAAATGTACTTAATCTTTCATGGTCACTAACATGTGCTGTATATTATGGTGTGATAGGTTCACATTTGCTTTGTCACTGACCTGCAGTACACTCAATGCCTATATTAGTAGGTTATGTTTAGATAACACTGTCTCATCTCTTTCTCTCTGTTCTAGCGGAATTAGTTGTTTTGGTTCCGATTGTCCTCCACTAATACACAGACAGGAGTATGGCAGCATTGGATGATGATGGTGAGGATGCTGTGTAAACTGTTAACTAGTTGTGTTATTCTTAGAGGTCACTCCCTACTGGCGGCCATATTGTACCTTGTATTAATAATTTATATACCTCGTTTATAATGGATGGAGATCAGAGAGAGGGCAGGGGGGTGTGGCAGATGTAGTGTGTCTTACTGTGTTGGTCTATTTCTTTTAATTATCGTAATTTGTAAAATGAAAGGCCAATGTTAATGCTTTTATTATTGGCTTGTATACATAATTTATTTGATCACTTTCAATGTTGATTTGAAATGTAAACTTAGTATGTTTTGTGTTGAGCCAAACAGCTTATTCATCCACACAATGTAACCCAATCTCATTCATGCCTAGTGTTAGTGTGTAATGCAATAATATCATTTTGTTTCAATTCTATAGACGTTGCCCGCTCTATTTACAAGGCGTGTTTGGAAGGCGATCATGATCTCCTCTGTGACATGCTCGACAACTACCCTTACGCCATGAAGCTGTTGGACATGACCAACCGCCATGACCCTCCCAAGACAATGATCGAGAAGACCATCTACACCTCGTGTCTCAAAGGCCACTATAAAGTAACCAAGGAGCTGTTACGGTCCAACGTCAACCCGAATGCAATGTGTGAGTTTGGCACGCCCATATATGCTGCTGTCAGTTCCGGCAGTGTCGAAGTGGTGAAGTTGTTGATAGACTATAAGGCTGAGTATAAGAGAGTCCGTGGAGGATTTAGCCCTTTGTTTGCTGCTTGCGTCGAGGGGAACTTGAAGATGCTCAAGTACCTGGTCAACATAGGGGCTGACCTGTATTTCTTCACTAACCCTCCCCTTGTGTTCACAGCTTGTATGCAGGTATGGGAACTGCATGTACAACCATTAACTAATGGTTAAAGGGGCTAATAGTACTGCTAGGTATGGGAACTGCATGTACAAGTAATAATAAATGGTTTATGGGGCTAATAGTGTTGTGTGGGACTGGTAGCTAGGTATGGAAACTCAATGTACAAGCATATGTTAGCTATTGGTCAAAGTGGCTATATGGTAATGGTATGTCACTGTTAGTATAAGAACAATGCCTCCTGTAGTAATGAATAATGTCAGCAGCTCAATACATGTACATGTTGTTCCTAATGGGACATTATGGATTGATTCTAATTAACGCACACCTTAAAGTGGTGGGCATGTGTTGGCACTGGCTTAGATTATAAATAATGAGTAATGTTGACTCATAATAGTTCTTAATCAGGAACACTTTTGAGTACCACATTCTTTTGGTTTTATTATTGAGTTTAATGGTGGCCATTCTAAGAAAAAAAAATACCCGGTTTTTGTTTACGTGAAAATGTTTATTGATGAATAGATGATGCAATGCTGTAGTATCTTATCTATGGCTGTCTCTCTATCAATTGATATGATACATAGTACATGTACATGTAAGATGGATGTAATAATGTATCGGATAATATGATACATGCACTGAATATGTACTGATTCCCTTTGTGTATCTGAGTGTAATTACGTCATGTTTACTAAATGAATTTGAGCACGAAAAAAAAAATTCCCAAAATGTTTTTGTTTTAGTTGTTTTTCTTGGTAAGCGTTGTTTGTATATATTCAAAGGGATACGTGTGTACGTATTTTAGTGTAATGTAAATTTAAAATAGTTTCCAATAAACCGTTTACAAGTATCCATTGCCAAATCTGTTTTACTAATTGGTCCAGTGTGCACTAGGAATTACACTTACTGTCTTATGGTCACACACAATGTAATATAGTATCACTGCATGTGTGTATAGAGCACCAGCCATAAACTATTAATGTGTCACCTTGAAGTTGCATGTACATATGTGCTGCATTAATTAAACATAATTATAAGGGTTATACCTTTAAATGTTTGCTAGCTAGTAATCAAGTCTATTAGAAATTGATGCCTTGTTGATAGCGTCACATTATCCACTTGTATAAATCGAGTCCATTAGTAAGTAATTAATAGAGTCACCTCATCCATTTGTAATAAAGTTATTAAGTACATTAATAATCTAGTTAGTTTACTATGATCACAAATTCATTGAGGGACATGTGCAAGTGTGATCAAGTTATTAATTAACTGTAATTGCAGGGTCACCTCCAAGTTGTGGAGTACCTAATGGATGAGATGGAATACGATATCCACAGAACCATACATGGAGAGGATGCTCACAGAGTAGATGGGAAGGACAGTCTACTATACGTGGCCTGTTCCAGCAAACAAGTAGACATAGCCACCTACCTGCTGGGCAGGGGAGCCATATTGACGCAGACCATCATCGCCAGGTATCCCACCATTGTTAAGGAACTTCTACAGAAGCGGATCAAGATGAGTAGCCGTTCCGTCCAGCCCGGATCCCTGCCCTCTATTACAGCTCGATGGAAGGAACTGGGTTTGTCCGAGTTGCCCTGGTCCTTCCTGAGTGGTATGGCGCAGACCATTACTAAGCTGGAGTTGTTTTGTAACCGGCTTACGTCACTACCTGAGCAGATATTCCAGATGCCAAATCTGAGGGTTTTAGACGTCTCACAGAATCAGCTGTCTGAACTTACAGTTGAAGAGGTTGAGTGGAAATGCACCAGGTAAACCAACAACACAGTGGTATACATTTAGTAATATTCTGTTGTGCAAGTTGCTCTTTTTTCTTAGTAAAATAGTATACTTACACATAGCATTGAGTACTTTTGTATATATTTTAGAGACATTTTGTGATCGATTTAGTTATCTAGCATATAGTGTAGCCAGCATGTAGCAAAATATGTCCTGACAAGTTTTATTTCTAAGCACTAGTACTGATAATGTATTACAGCCTTTTGTTGTCTGTTGTTTCATTGCAGTTTGACTGAGATGAATGCTTCCAAGAATCAGATAGCCTACTGTCCCAGTGGCCTATTCACTTGTCCACGTCTCATTGGGCTCAACCTATCATATAATCTTCTTCAAAGGCTGCCAGGTACACTTGACACAATATACATACATGTGCAAGACAAATAGAGAGAGCCTTCACTTTATCACACTAAAGACACACCACACAGCATTTACATGTACAATGCAGGGCATTTAAGGACCCTTATATAATAAGTTAAAGTGCTTTGTCATTTAAAGAGAGGCTGTCCTCTCCTCGGAGGTAAAAAAATCTATTAGAATATATATTCGCAACACTGATAAGTGTCCTTTTGTCGAGGGGTTTATCATGCTATATTTGTTCCTTGAAGGGTCCTCTGTCAGGTTGTACTATACATGTGCATGTATGTCGTACATGTACAGGTATATTATGTATCTATTCAATTCAATCAATGATACTGTATATGATACAGTAATAGAATGATTTGATAATTTACGTTTTAATTTCTAATGCTGTATGTACTGTACATTAGGTGATCCTGAAGATGCCTGTCCTGACGTAGTGTGGAGGTGTGACCTGCTCAAGAAGATGGACCTTTCTCACAACAGGATGAGAGCACTGCCTGACACTTTCAAGGGTTTGAAGAGGCTCAATACATTGGTTGTGTCTTATAACTATCTATTGGAACTGCCCACTTCCTGTACACTGGGTTGTATTAATCTGGTGAGTATACATGTACATAGAAACATGTTGTTGTGGGCAATGTTGTAACTAAACCCACAGTACAAACCTTACCATGATGTCTATTTAAACTGAGCTGCAGAATGAAGCTAGTATATCCATTAATTTTATCATCGTTCGAAATTTTTGGAGGGTTTAATCTCATCTTTTGAGATAGATTGATAGAACCCGATTGAAAAAAATATTTGACACTACTGTTTCTCACAACAAAATGTGACCATAATACCATATAGTACTCTCAGATGTTCACTCAAACTGAGCCACATACACATGCATATTGTGTAGTCTGCAATCTTAATTCAGATGAACGCGTAGCATTGAAAATTTTCAGTCTCATTTATTAACCTAAGTGTGGGTGGGTGGAGGGTTACAGTAATTAGTGTGTTTGTCTATGTGTGTGTTGCCACGTGATCTCTTTGGGTACTTAATGGTAGAGCTTCACAAACACTCCATTGAAGGCGTAATTTTGTGATTTAAAGAATTTGAAATATACCCAAGGTTATGATGAAGATAGTTTTGCTGGTCACCGTTTTTTTTCAGAGGTGCCCCTTGAACACATGTAAAAATTGTCAGTCACATCTACTTACAATTTTAATCATGGCCTCTAATGGCTTCATGCTTTAACTTGATTGTTTTTGGATTTCTAAAACTTGCTGTGACGGCTTAAATTTTTATGTTTACTGTATGATAGTTCATGTGTAGGTAATGCATACTGTGTAATAGGTATTGCATACTGTAGGTAACGCTTATAGTATCGTAGTATCAATATATCTGATAACATTTTTGTGGTCAGTGGTTTAAGCAAACCCATCGCACATATTATACTGTCAAGCCTATTTAAATCAGAGCTAGAATAAAAGGTGATCTCTGCCCGTGTAGAGTTGTCACTTGTCAATGAAAATTTGTGAAGGTTGTCTATCCTCTGTTAATGGGGCTAGTGACTTGACTGCTAGTGGCATACATATGCAAGTACAGTGTACAATAAAATATAAAATTTAGCAAATTTCACGGTCATCCTGGACCCATGAAAGTAAGTATACGTAGGGACCACACCCACAATACAGAGTCATTTTCGTCGCTTGTCCCACATGCATGAGTGGCCATGGCCATCATGAAATTTTGTAAATAATTGTTTGTTTTTTTTTAGGAAAACGCAATGCCATAAAGCTTATTTACACTTAGAGTACTTGTATATTTAGTAGAATTAAAGCATGGAAATACTGTATAAGGTAATAGAAGCATTACAAGGTACAGTAGTGTCAATGAATCTGACAACATTTTTGTGGTTAGTGATGTAAACAAACCCACAGCACATGTTGTACTATCAAGCCTATTTAAACCAGAGCCACACTTGTTTCATCGGAGAACCTTTCACGATCATTAATTCAATTTTTGAATGGCTATCCACCCTATTTCAAGGGGCTGGTGGGGCCTGTTTTTTAGGTCTTTAGTAGTACTGAAACATGGAATGGAAATAATACTATTATCTGTAGTGGTATATAGTGTTGTTGTTGTTATAATAGGTTCATTTGGATGCAGCCCATAACTCACTCAAGGAGCTTCCTTATGGCGCTGCAAATTTCTGGATGCACTGCCTCGAGCGTCTTTACCTCTCTCACAACGAGTTTGAAGAGATATCACGAAACATTACCGAGCTAGCCCACCTGACAACCCTTGACCTGTCCCACAACAAGATCAAACAGCTCCCGCCCACCAATGCATGGACTAATACAAAGATGAATCGAATCAGTTTAGCCTATAATGACCTGGTTTCACTGACACATAAGTCTGAAGATGAGCAAACCTACACAAAGAGTGGCGGGTCCAGACACAATACAACGGCTAACAATGATAGAGGACGACGGAGAGCACAGTCAGGATGGAACACCATGTAAGCATTGTGAATTAAAAGTACTTAAAGTCCATTCTGGTTCACTTTGCTCTTAAAAACCTACAATAACCCAAAAAGTATTATATCAATTTAAAAAGTTTAAAGTTTATTGAATTCCTTACAAGCAGGTGGTTCTGTTGATACTACTAATAGTTCCACCTATAGATTATGACTTAAATTCACTGTATTGTCCATAAGCAATGTACACTGTACTTTCGTAACATTATCTTATAGCTATTGCCCATGCATGATTTCCAAAGTGAATATGAATGGACTTTAATTTCAGCATTGAAATGCACTTGATTCATACCTAAATGTGTTATTCTAGGCATATTTGGTATATACTGTACAATAATAAAAAATAGTGTATAATGTATATTGAAACTGAAAGTTTAGTGTTATGATTATTTATCACAGGAGACTGTTTGGTGGTAGGAAAGCTAAGAATGAAGAAGTCGTCCAAGGTGGAACTCCCAGTGATGGGATCGCCAGGGAATTACCCGTAGACAAGTGGAACACTTCACTTCAGTCACTTTATCTACAGAACAACAAGGTGGCTTTCCTGCCGGACTATATTGGACAACTTACTGGCCTATCGAGACTGGATATTAGCAAGTATGTTATGGGGCATGCCTGAACAGGCCTCTGTCCTCTCACCCACACACTTAATATGAATAGACTCTAGATACTATGGCTGGGTTTCGATTGGATTTTATGATTATAAATTATAATTTTGTGTTTATTTTCTCAATAAAATTATTTTCTCAATAAAAAGCAATGTGTTCATGTGCTCAAGGCGTGCTTGATTCTTTTTTGCATTTTACTAAAAGTTTATTGGACAATCAAAGCTGTATAATGTTTACCGCAGTGTACAGCAGATTTCACATGTACATGTACTGTAGCAACATACTGTACATGTATATTTACAGTATGTGTAAACAAGATTACTTTAGTACTATTGTTGTGGGTTTTAGATAAAAGGTATTTTTTTGTTGTTGCTGTTTTGAAACATTTTAGTATCTATTTTTTTATAATTGATAATGTTTATTTTGCTCTCTCTCTATCTCTCTTTTCCTTTCACTTGCAGTAACACGAGTATCCATTGCTTACCATTGACTTACGGCCGGCTGAAGAATTGCTGGGAGCTGATAATGCACGGATTGGACATTACTAATGTACCCAAGCACCTCCTACCAGGTAAAGCAGCAATACTCTATCAATTGGTTAGTAAGATTAACCTACTTGAATGCTTTAGCTGGATTAGTATGGAATGATGTCAGTGCGGGGATAGAATTGTATTTTTCAAATGATAAAAGCATGTAGTATAAAAAAGTAGTCAAATTTCCCGCATACATTATTTTCTAGTTGTACAGTAGACACAGTGTCTGGTTGTGATTAGTGTGTTAGGTAAAACCGCAGCACATATCGACTATTGGATCTTTTTAAGCCATAGTTTGAGATAGAGTTTAAAGTTAGTTGTAGTTTCATCGCCTCTTCAAATTTTTGAAAGGCTGTACCCTTTAAAATAAGGGAAGGCCTGAGGATATGAATTTAAAGTAGTATGATTAAAACATGTGCATGTGTAGTGTAGAGTTTCCATACATGGACTATACTCTGACTTGCACTACACATAAAGTAAAACCATTGGTTTGTGTCTTGAGCCTGGTTCACAATATGATGCTAGAACGTTACGCAAGACGCTGGGATAGAAATTTGTTCTAATCTGCCGTCTCATCTACGTCAAGATTACGGAAAATATTAGGAAATTTCCAGTGCGTTCAACATTGTGAACTAGGCTTTTAAAGGAAAGATGTTTAGTGGGGTTAGTTAAGTGTGACGTGGGCTTTGATCAAAACTGTTTTTAAAGATGTGGCATTTGTGGCAGTGGCATTCCCGTGCTGCTTGTTTCATGGCATTTATACTTTAGTGTACTAGGTATAGAGTATTCATTGATCCAGGCTTAATGTGAAAACATTGAATTACCCAGAGCTGTATTAATACAATATAAGATTAATTAAAATCCGTTTACATTGAGTTGAGGATTTGCTTCTTAGATATTCATCTAAAATTCATTAATTATGGGTATTCACTGCCCACCCACTTCCGTACTTAATACATTATGAATGGTAAATTATTGCACAATAATTACCTATGAATACTAATGAGTAAATCCTCAACTCAATGTGAATGTACTTTAGTAAACCCCCAGGATATACTGTACTATCAGGTCCATTTAAGGCAGATAAGGAGCAGCTGATTTTGTGTGATTCCACTTATTTTTTAAAGGCTTAAACCATTACTGAACTGTGGCCTGAAGCTGTAAACTGAATAATTATCATTTACTAGAAATGTACACTATACATATACGTATGCATGTTGGTAATGGTTAAGGGCCTGCTATATTGGAATTAAATGTTTTTGATACATGTGGGTTTTTTTTTTTTTGCGTGGTTGTAAAGGTCTTTGCAATTGTGTACTACATGTACATTATATGCAAATCGTTCAAATTGCTGTCAGTGGCTTCATGTTCCCTTGTTCTCAGGTATTGGTCGTGGAGCCTCTACTAAACAATTGATTGCTTATCTAAAGGGACAGCTTAAGAATTCCAGACCCTACAACAGAATGAAACTAATGGCCGTAGGTCTACAGGTACTGTATCTCTAATCCCCCACTACCAAGAAAAGCAGCCAATAATCTAATGATTTTCCTCTGTTTCTCTCTCTCTCTTTCTCCAGGGTCGGGGTAAAACCACACTCCTCTCAGTGTTGCGAGACTCTAGTGCGCCCCTCCCACCAAACGTATCCACAGTGGGCGTGAATGTCCATGAATGGGTGATTCACCCTCCCAAACAAAAGGGCCTCTCACAGAGAGTGAGTCACAAAAATACACAGTATTACACACTTTATATTCAGTGCTATGTATTAAGGAATGGAAGGGGATATACACACAATGCCCCTTTAATTAATTATTGCTAATTATGTTTTTATCTCCGTAGCAACAACTGGATGTTGTATTCAGTACGTGGGACCTGGCTGGTCAGGAGGTGTATTATGCCACTCACCAGTGTTTCCTCTCCCGTAATACATTATACCTGTTAGTATGGAACATGACTGAAGGGGAGAAGGGCATAGAGTATCTTAGACCATGGCTCCTTAATATACAGGTGATAATTAGCAGCTGTCTTTAATAAAAAAATTTTCTCATTATTTGTGTTGTTCCATATTTTTAACCTTTTTGTGTTCCTTGTTCCAGGCCCGGGCCCCATACTCCCCTGTCATTATTGTTGGTACCCATGCAGACAAAGTGGCTCCAAATAAAATGGCAGAAATCAAGAAGAACTACAGCTCCTTGATCAACAAACATTATGACAACGATGGATACCCTTCCATATCAGAGTTAGCAGAGTACACGTGTACAGTACATGTACATACTTTAATTCATGTACATATATTGACCCCCTTTCCTCTCTGTGTTCCTCTATTAGTATCTGTATGGTGTCCTCAGTGACTAAAGAGGGTATTAAGGATCTTCAGGAACGTATTCACTTAGCAGCTCTCAATGCTAAAGACCCTGACACACATGAACATGTCATTGGAATGCAGGTGAATATATATAGTTTGTAATGATGAACTTCTCATGTGCGTGCATGTACTTCATTAAGATTTAAGTAATTGAAACTCCATTACATGTGCTAGTATCTCAACTCATAGTTCATTACAACCCCTTATATGTATCCTCAGGGTTTTAGCTAAAAGGGGGAAAGGGGGGCTCCCCCCCCCCCCCCTTTCTTTAGCCAATTTACCTTTGATGTGGTCATAAAAAACCACAAAAATGTGTTATTTACTTTGATCTCATAGTCACCCCCCCCCCCCCTTTAATTGTAAGCTGGCTAAAACCCTGATCCTAACTCGTACCTCCATCATTATAACCCCTTATATGTATATGTACATGTACATGTGCTTCATCAATATGCACATGTACTTCATAGTTATCAATTGTGTCATTATTAATTGGTTGCCAACCCCCCTACTCTACTGTAGGTCCCATCCAGTTACATTGACTTACAGAAGTTAGTTGAAGAAGAGGCTAAGCATTGTCATGAGGTTGAGAAGCCTCCCGTTCTAAGTCAGAAAGAGTTTGCAGCCCTTTCAGAAAAAACCAAGGACATTACTGACCCTGAGGAACTTAGTTTAGGTAACAAAGAATTGGATACGGGTTATGGGTGTGGTCAAATACATGAAAACTAGAATATTGTTTATACTCCATGGTAGTGGTACATGTACAGGTATGTGTATTTTTTTTCAATCTTTTGTTTGAAAACTATAACAAATAACGAGTTTTTTTTTTTCCGATGCACTATAACTGTGTACCCTCCTCATTATTGTTCCTTTCTACCTCTCCAGCTGCCAATTTCCTCCATGACAATGGTGTCCTACTGCATTACAATGATCACCTCAAAGGTCTAAACAACCTGTATTTCATAGACCCTGTCTGGTTAGCCGACATGTTGGCCCATATCATCACTGTGCCCCAGAAACATTCATTTGTCCATAATGGTATTCTATTGGAGACCCATCTCAAGTTCATATTCCGTGGGAACCGTCAGTACCCTGAGAACTATCTTGCCCAGTACATGCAGTTACTGGAGAGATTTGAAATAGCTCTGTCACTAGGACAGGGAGCGTTACTGATACCATCTATGTTACCAGAGCAACGCCCCGCCCTACCATTTGCCACACCCCTTCCCAGGCCTCGTCACAATACGTCTGATGAGCCTAATAGAGTTCGTAAGAGCACCATTAAGCAAGGTTCAATCGTCAAGAGTCCAGTTGAGGAAGAGAACAGAGAGGGAGCAGACACGCCCACCAATGCTGTGACTAAAATAGTTGATGGACTGGAGGTGTGTCCATTATACATGTATATACTTGTACATGTTCAAATTGTATCAATACATGTATGTACATATATGGTGTCCATTGTCTACTGACCATCCTTTGCATGCATTATCCATTGACCCCTCTCCACTGTCTCCAACATTATCCACTATTACTCACCAATTGACAGCAATCTAATTTTTTTTTCATTATTCATTGACTTATTTGTTTGACCAGTAGCCTCCACTATCCATTATCCACTGACCATTTTCCACTAACCATTATCCATTGAACATTATTCACTGTCCGTTATTCCACTTACCATTATTTACTGACCATTATCCACTAACCATTATCCACTAACCATTATCCATTAATCATTGTCCACTGTCCATTATCGACTTTTATTGCCCATTATAGGTTGTCAATACCAAGGTAACCTGTGTTCGTAGGAGGTTGTGTATGGCGTATATACCCAGTGGTTTCTGGAGTCGACTGATATCTCGTTTGATTATCAACCTCAAGCGATCTGGTCTAACTGATAATAAGGGCCGTGTGGTTGGGGAGAATATAGTGTATTGGAGGCGTGGTCTACTGGCCTCTCACACCACTGGGAAGTTCCTGGTAGAATCAGTACAGTCCACTTCAACAGGTATAACATATAATCATAAAATTATATTACTCATTATTCTTCTAATTTAATTAATGTTAATAACTATAATGAGAGGGTGTGGTGTATACAATGTACTTGCTGATTAATTATTCATTTAAAGTATAATATTAATTATTTTATATCTCTTTCCCTCACCCTCTCTTTCTGTTTATCAGAGATGTCCGGTGTGGCCATTAGCGACCCCATGATTACTAACTCCTGTAAGTTCATGGGTGATGTAATGGATGCTAAGGCTAATGTGATACAGGGAGTGGACATCACTGTATGGTCAGACAGTGGAGACTTCTCTGCTATGGGATACGTGGTCGACCAATTGGATTCACTTATTGATGAATGGTTCCCGGGTGAGTATACGGGAAACTTATAAATGTCATTTATGCATCTCCTTTGATATGTTTAATTAGAAATTCTAATTTCCCTATTTCTCTAATTCTCTCTGTTTCTCATTCCAGGACTTAATGAGATTGATATTGAGGGGGATTTTTTAATAGAGAGACAAGCGCTATGGGTGGTGCCTCCGGAACTGAAACAGGAACTCAAGCCTGCCATGACTGAGGATGAAGAGGATCTACAGGGACTTATTGATCCGGTTAATCAAGACGTGTTCATATTTAAACTAGAGGATTGCTCACTGAAGGCACTGCTATCGGTAAACTATACAGTACATACACTTGATATATTTACATGACATGTTTTTGTACATGTACCTGTATGTACTGTATAATTGTTATACAAAATGTATCTATAATATAAAGTAATAATTATTTTCTTTCTTTCTTTTTTTCTTCCCCCCCCTCCCCTCTCTCTCTGTCTCTCTGTCCATAGGACACTATACTATGTTCTGAGTATAATGTATATGTTCCATTGTCTCATATTGTCCCTGATCTGTTATTAACTGATCTACCCAATGAGTTACTCATAAACACTGCTCAACTGGAGTTCAACCCTAAGGACATCTCCACTAGACTGGGAAGGGGAGGAGCCGGTTAATAAACTAGTTAATTAAATAATGAAATACAGTTATACATTATAATTATTGTGACAGTGTAAAAGTACAATGTATACTTGTACATGTACATGTATATTGTACATTCATACAGTATATGTTTGCTACGTGCCTACATGTACATGTACATGTATGGGTTTTTATTCCATGTTTAGGTGCTGTATATCGTGGACGGTATAGGAATGAGAATGTGGCTATTAAGGAGTTCCTGACTCAGGCTCAAGTGGAGAGTGGTTACGATGACTATGATGATATGGGGGGAGCCCCTCAAGTTATACAGGTTAATTAAATTTATCAAGCATGTTCATTATTTTATAGTTACATGTACGTGTATACATTATTTTATTACTATTGATTAATTGTATTAGGCCCAACACGATGAGAGTATTAGTGCTGGTGAAGCCCTGTTCCTATTCCGTGACATGCGGCAAGAGGTCACAGTCCTGGCCCAGTTATCACATCCCAACATAGTATCATTACTAGGTAAGTATACGTTATTAATTGTACATGTATTTACCAGTTAAAGATATGATTTAAAAAGAATAAAAGGAATTTTCAAATGACATCATTATAATTGCTGCCCTTTTTTACTGTCTCTCTTTCTCCCTCTCTCCCTTTCTAGGTGTTTCCCTGCGTCCTATGTGTATTTGTTTGGAGTTGGCGCCCATGGGGAGTCTGTTTGGTATATTAGATAAGAAATTAGAGGCCATAAAGCAAGCCCAGGCTGATCTACCCTCGACTATAATCAAGATGTCAGGAGGTGTTTTGGGCCATGAAATATCAGCTAGAATAGGATTA
>JAYJLX010040289.1:0-14671 GCA_036873525.1 Chalinula nematifera
TGTTCCATATAGCTCCATGTATTGAGCTTCAGTATTCACCATTTACTACAAGGTCTGGTTCCCAAACTGAATTCCGGTGACTTGGACACCAGTCTTGCTACTCTTTCACCGGTATGTTTTACACACTTTACATAAATACTGTAGCCATTTTTTTAAACTTGTTCTTTTTTTTCCTCGTTAAGATTCTAATGGCTGATATATTTGGTAGACCTGCTGAAGAGAGAGAAGTGAAGGAGATAGTATCTAAAACGCCTGAAGCAAAGTCATGTAAGAGTGTGCTGTCATTTGGTCTCATTGCCCGGTTCCTGTCACCAGGTCTCATTCCTAAACTCCTGAAACCAGTGAAAGAGGTACATAAGCACATATTGGGGAGTGATACAGTGTTCCATGCACCTCTAAGTGTGTTGTTATGATAGGAAATTTAATGTGGGTTCTCAATATGACAAAAACGTTGCTTAGTCAAATCACCCACACAAGATACGTAAACACTTGGATAACATTACTTTGTAAACTTAAAGCTGAAATCCATTTACATTAACTCAACTTTTGCTCATTAATATTCATTGATCATAATTAATTAATAACTATAATTCCATGCTATTGCTGACTAGTGATTAAATTTAGAACAGAAGCATATGAGCAGAAGTAAAATGTAGAGGTTTTTTAAAGATGCATGAATTTTTTAATGAATAATTATTATTATAAGTTACATAATATTATATTTATTGTTGTATTTTCTGACAGATGTTTGATTCAAACCCGTCATCTAAAGTTGCCTCTTTAATTGAGGATGTATTGAAGAAGGTGGCCATTGGCTTACGGAGAAACCATTCATTTACAACCGAACTAATGCTCCTCTTCATTCATGAGACATTAACAGTAACTGCTAAGAGTATGGTTCGGACAACCACACGGTAAGAGCTAATGGAAAGGGAGAGATAGGGGGAGGAGAGGTAGAGAGAAATTTGTATCACAACAATATATAAGCTTCTGAAGAAAAAATCGGAAGTACATATAACAATGAAGAAAGATAGCCCAAACTGTCTCAACAAAAATTAAAACTTACAGCATGTCTTGTATCAAATAGGTTTTTTTTTTGTTCATAGAAAGTTTATAATTGTCAGAACCCTCCCATGCAAAAAAAAGCTTGTACTCATTTCTACTATTTAATTTACTAATTGGTTAATTATATCAACAGGAATGAGTCCAGTGAAGCCACACCCCTTCGTCCTGTTGACTCTCATCTGATTCCAGCTGCTCCAACTCGTGCTAACCCTCCTAAAATATCCAAGCAGACAAACCTGGCAGTTCACTTAATAACACAGTTTGGTTTACAGGTACATGAATGCATTAAGTATAGTCTCATGCAGCATAATGGATGCTATTCCGTCAAAGTTTGCCTAGTTTACACAATGGCTTCAAATTCATTAAATGCTTGGGCAGTCTTACCTTTTGATGCCATACCTGTACACACATAGAAATAGATTGTTATGTATTGTTGTGTTGTATTACAAAGCCTCTATGTATCACTATCTAAACTTGACTTAATTTACTTTCCATAGCTATTTAAAATTGCGCTGAAGAAGGGAAAGTTTAAGCCATCATCCGACAAGGACCACCTGGCCATGTTGGATCCGTTTGTGTATATCCTGTGTGAGGATGTGTTGGGTGTGTCTCGTCATGCTAAACTACTATCCAAAGCACTCAGCTGTCTTATGATAATGCTACCCCTCCCCTTACCACAAATAAAGGTATGTATTTTTAAAAAAATATTTGTACATGTACTGTACATTTACATTGCATACAGTACAACCTCCAACAGAAGGAACATACATATATAGTATAATAAACCTCTCAATAGAAGACACTTAATCAGTGTCCCAAATAGACCTACCTAATACATGTGTATATTTTAACCTTCAATGAACGACATACTTGTAGTGTCTTTTATTCGAAGGTTCTGCTGTATTACACGTAGGTTGTTTGAAAGGAATGCTTGAACACTGATTTTTTTTATAATCTATTATTAATTTTTATTTTTCTTGTAGAACCATTTATCTAACATTTCCTCTCATTTATTCTCTATTCTGCGACACTTCTCTTATTCTGGTTCAGTTACATCATCACAAAGTCAGGAGCTGGTAACCATGGCATTCAAGGTATTGACGGTATACAAATGTATATTAATTTGCCACCTTGTCTCTAATGGTATAGTAGTTAGTTTATCTTATTCCTTACCTCTCCATTATAATTATTTGTATTTAATATTGCTTTCTCTTTTTCCTCTCTCTCCTGTAGTGTATGACGGTTATTCTTCGTGACTTCACTAGTTCCTCTATATCCAGTGATGAAGGGAAACTGCTAGCGTCGTATATTGAACAGGATATTCATGACTACAAGAGACAGAGCACTGCCTTCCCTTTACTTAAAGTATGTCAATACATATACCCCAGTATACTATTGTATACAGTGGAATCCACTAATTAAAGTATTAAAAGACTGCTTCTGGAAAAATCAGTCAGTGTTCACCAGTGGGCCAACATAAAATTATTGCCCTTATTATAAGGTGTCCTTTTTTTTCAGTGTACCAGTGTACCTTGTACCTTCAGTGTACCTTGTACCTTGTACCAATTTATTATCTGTACATTATTTTATTTCATCCCAACCCAGGTTATATTGAGTAGAAGGGTTGCTGTTGATGAGTTGAGTGATCTAATGTATAAGGTGGCTGAGCTCTCAGTACAGGGAGAAACACCTCGTGTCAGAGTTAACAGTAGAACTGTAAGGAAACAATTTATTAAACTAGATAACTTAACCCCCTTAATCATTATTAATGTTATGCAATTTTGCTTTAAAGAATCTTCCAAAATAGCTTTATCTTTTCTTTTTTTTTGTGCTTGTGTGTTAGGTTCTAGTTCAATATCTGTTAAATTATCCTTTGGGAAAGAAAGTGAATCGCTACTTGGACTTCCTTGTGGCCAATCTCAAGTAAGTAAGATGTTAGAGAACTTACAGTACATGTAGGACATACATGTACATGTATTTAGTCATTAATAATGTATGAATAATTATAATAAAATTGTGTAAAACTATTTATATTGTTTTTTTTAGCTATGAGGAACAGTCAGGCAGGGAATCTGTCATAGAAACACTGGGTCTGGTGTTCAATAAATTCCCACAGGTATCAGACCCTATAATACTAATGTATTACATGTATTATTACCCTTAATTATCAGAATATCTTAAATGAGAATGTGTCGTATTTCCTTCTACCTGTTGCCTCTCAACTGGTTAATGAGGATTCCTCCACTTGTCGACAGATGCTAGCAGAGATGGTGAAAATATTGTTTAAAAGGGTTAGTTATTCGATTACACATAACTCGTGATGTACGTACTGTATGGCCTGTTTTTCTGTTACAAAATAAGTTGAATCCGAAGTATAAGATTTATTATGTTACATGTATATTTAATATTGGCGTTGCTTTATTAAAAGAAGAGGGGAGGGGAGGGGAGGTTTCTAGCAATGATGATTATTGGTTGTCTTTTACAGGTGACTAAAGAAAAAAGAATGGAAATAGCTGTCATGATCAAAGACTGGTTCACTCCAGATAAGGTATACATAATAATAATGTTATATATGATTTTATGGCTTCTGATACTACATGTGTGTGTCATATATTATAACATTAATTAAGGAATAATGTCGCTTAATCAACAGACAAATTGGTTTATGTGCATTATTATTATAGGATTTTTTGCTTGTTAATAAAAAATAGCACATACATGTCCTCACGTACATGTACATGACTTTAAACATAAAACATGGCACCACTCAGCCCTTAAAAACACAGCTTATACTTGACTTTGTCTGTACATTGTACATGTACGTATTGTGGTGACTTTTAATATGTAGTGCATGTATATTGGAAGTTTAGTTTGTGCTTTTAATGTATTGAGAATAATTCGTCATTCAATTTCACAGATTGTCCTGAATCGGTTGTCAGTACAGTTACTAGGGTTCCTGGTAGACATGGAGGGAAAGGACTTCAATAAACGTTTACCCATCTTCCTACCTCTCATATTGAAGTGTCTTAATCTGGTGAAACAAGACAGCGATGCTTATGAAGGGATCAGTGATGGGATTGATAACACACTGATACAGTCCAATGACGACAGTACAGTCATTGACCAGTATCCAGTTGCTTTGAAGGATCACTTTTTGTTTAACTCACTGACAACAGTTGAGAAGATATTCGTGAATTGTGGCATAAACTGCTCCAATACCAAACTAAGTCACTCGTATGATCAAATATGGGGTTAGTTAAACAATAGATATTACACAAAACGGTGTCTTATTCTTATTGACAATTATTAACCAGTCTTCTCTTACTATGTCAATCTCTCTCTCTCCCTCTCTCATTTCTGTAGACCTCATCCACCATTACCTGCTGTATCCTCATTCCTGGGTCAGGTTAGTGACGAGTCGTTTGTTCGGTCAACTATTTGCTGCCAGTAATATTGATGAAATCATCCCACATATCATCAATCCACTGGACACAGAGCAGGGCGGCTCTACCAAAGCAGGAAAGAGCAAAATGTGGCTGAGATTTTTTGCTAGTGGAGGCCTTTTAAAGGTATATAGAATATAATGGAGTACATTTGTGTATTATGAATCAATAGAAATAGACATGTACAGTATATATGCATATACATGTACAGTATTCCGTATTATAGTGGAATTTATTGGGAAGTGCTTTACAAAATAGAGAAAGCATTGTGGTACGTAGAGTACATGTGTAATGAAGTGGGTGTGGTTATAGGTGTGATTGAAATTAAATATTTAATTAATTTTTTTTGCTGACATTTTTATGCACAGTAGTACATGTACAGATACCTTATTGATAATTCTGTTTTTTTTTTATTATTGTGAATGCAATGAGAATCATCTTGCTGTATAAAATATTAGTTTTTAAATACAGGCACTTCTCGTTTAATGTACAATTAAGTTTTGCTTGATGTATTTCATTTGAATTTTACCATCATTTTAGATAAGAGATCTCAAGCAGTGTTTCATGAGTCAGCTGAAGGCACAGCTACTGAGTGAAGAACTAGCTAACCAGGTACAGATAGGAGGGAATGAGAGGGGAGAATATAGCAGGAGGAGGGGGGGGGGGTGTGGAGTGAGATATTGTGAAGTTAACTGTGTTTTAGGTAACCAACAGGGCCATATTGTAATTAATTTTGCATAGCCTGTAATATATTCCCCCGCTCATTGGTCAACTATAGGCTATCAAGAATCAAGTATTTATTGCGAAGCTTCTCTTCAAACTTCATCTAATGTTACCTGACTCTAAAGATCAGGAAGACGACAAACAGAGAGAGGGAGGGGGACTAGATGAAAGACTAGCCAAGAGAAGGAGACTGGATGGGGACACTAGTGAGGGTGAGGAAGACATTGAACCAGAGGAAGAAGAGCTAGGTGCAAGTCAGGGTGTGGTTTCAAGTCCCGGGAAGGAATTGAAAAGTCTAATATACCAGATGGACAGATTAACACGATACGAGGCAGGACATTATCCCAAGGAATCTATGAAACGCAGCTGTGTTTTTAAATGGATTGGAGCCGTTGCCATGGCGATGGGAAGCGAACACATATCTGATTGGCTATACCGATTGATACCACCACTATACAAGGAGTTATCCAATACTAAGAAAGTTGGAGGTACAGTACTATAATGTTATGTTATCATAATACATAATTATAGTGTGTCTTGAGTCTTGGGAGTTTCCCTTTTGAGTGCTGATCACACTTGGTTGCTGATTCTTTTTTTTTTTCAGAAATGTGTACTCAAATATTTTATATGTACATGTATTTATTACCTACATGTATGTTAAAGTAACAATGATATACTATTGTTTTTCTACAGGTGAAGAGCTTCATAATTTAGCCCATGAGGTTGTGGATCTGGTTAAAGGTGTGACGGGCAGGGAATCATTCTCTGCTGCATATTCTAAAGTTATGTCGATGGCTCAACAAAAGAGAGTCAAAAGGAAAGCACAGTATGCTTTAGAGGTATGTGTTACCCCACCCACTCAACCCCGCCCCCTTCCTTATAAAGATAATTAAGTTGCCACATAATACATGTAGAATTGAAAATGGCTGACTGTTAGTATAAATACATTATATATTCTTTAAACCTGTCAATCTTATGTGTTTTGTGTATCTTTTTGTGTGTTAATTGTGTTAGACAATTAGAATTTGAATATGCCTGCCCCTGTCTACCTTGCTCAAACATCATCACTCCTAATGTAATATTAATTTTGTTTCTTTCAATTTCAATACTTTGTGTCTCAGGCTGTTGTTGATCCTGAACGACGTATTCTAAGAAAGTGGAGGAAAAGCAGGAAGAAGCGGGTCTCTAAGAGGAAAGCCATTGCTAGTGGTAGTGACTCTAGTGCATCTGCTTCAAAGAGACTCAAGCTAATGAGAAAATTAAAGAAGAAACAACATCCATTACACTAACATGTGCATACACACAATACGACTCTTTTACATCAATCATTTAAATTATTCATAAATATTTAACCCTTTATAACGATAATTATTGCTTCTTACTTACATTGTATTTATCATGATAATTAAGGACTGCTTTGGGGTTAAACTAAATTTATATTTAAGAAGTACGAAAATATAAAAATAATAATGAATTTTAAGTTTATAATAATAATATTAGTGTTCTACAAAAAATTATAACTAATATTGTAAAGCTTCATATAGGTACAGTGCTTGTATTGCGTAAAGTTTACATGACATAATTAATTATAATATAGCTAGTGCAAATGAATTCGTATGTTGAGTATACAATCATCACATGTGCGTAATGATGTATCATGTATGTGTAAGTATATTATGATAGAGTGGCAGTTCAAAACAATACGTGATGTAAAATGATGTATATAACTATGTGTAAGTATAATGATTATGTGTCTGGCCCTGCCCATTATAATTTATAATTATGTTGTCTGGCCTTGTCATTGCCCATTCCATTAATTTTCTCTGCTTGCATCAAATTGTCTGATTCTGTATAATACAGTACATGGCTGACCATGTATTCCATATGACAAAACTTTCAATAGCAATAATAATGCTTTAATTTGATTACTGGATCAATCGGCATACATATACTGCTGCTGATGTTCTTGACACAACTATATAGTTCCAGCTAGATTCTCTAGTTTGTCTAATAACAAGATCATTGGTGTACTCAACAATATACCGAAGCTATAGTTTTGATTCATTTGAACTGGAAATTAAGAGATAATTATACTGATGAAATTTACATGACATTAATGGTGGTCCACTGTTGTAAGTAATTTTAAATTATAGAAATTTATCTACACACTAGATTAATGCGTATAATTATAATATACAAGTTTATACCTTAGGTAATCGTCCATCTGGTGATAGTGACTCAGGTATCTGTTCCGTCCTCTGTGTACTAGAGTGGACAATCATACTAAAAAATTCTTACCCAGTCGTGAATTATATTCTATCACGCGCTTTCCAAATGACTACCAAACATCACTTCAGATCTAGAGGCTTTCACGATTATTAAGCTCCACTTCTCATGCAGCTCACACCCACCCCACTATGCTGTCTTTAGCATGCACATGTGAGAGCAGTTAACTTTAACTAAATAAATTACAATAAACTATTAATGATACATTAGACATAATATTATGATATACATTAGTCAATACAACATACCTTGAGTAAAGGAATTAAGTTGGGTAATGTATATGCTGTCCTTGTCCCGCTGCTCAATGGGGGGGGCCACTGTAAAAAATCAATCAGTTATTAGGCTGAATAAAATTCTACTGTATTTACCGATTGCTCAGTTTGTGATATGATGATGTTATTGAGAGAATTATAAGTCAGTGTGGTCAAGGTTATTCGCTGGAAACATACAGTAAACTGTATATCATGGAGACATTGCACATCTTCATGAATTTTGATATAAGCAGTATTGGCAACTGGCCATAAATTAAAGTCTATGAGAAAGAAATCAATGTAGTTATAATTGTCATACTATTATGAAAAATAATCTCTTATACCCGAATGGTGGTGAATGAACAGAGATGAAAACTTAAAAACATCAGAACACATAGACAATTCACCGACCATCCAAACTGCTGAAATTAAATGATTTGTATCATCAGGTATTTAGAGTCAATGATTAAAGCACACTGGATGCCGGAAATGAATTGTGGATCTACATATGTGTATGTGAGTGGAAGTTTAGTGATGTAGTTTAGGGTATCAATCATAACTACTCTATATCTGTTCCATTTCCACTGCTAATTCATCCAATCCTGGCCGACCATGAGCCTTAAGTACTCCACAAAACTTCGAAAATCTTTCCCGATCATTGCAATGTTGTTCAAAGTACCTCACAATCTCATCAATAATCATACTGGCTTTCTTGAAACGACTTATTCCAGTAGTTGTACTAATATCATCCTGAGTATCTGGCGACAGTAGGCCTTTTGCTACTAGTTCAACAGCTAGTTTATCAGTATGATCTATTATTCCAAGGAGTTGAGGTCTGTACTTCAATAGAACACTATATACAGTTGTATCAGTAGGTGACCCCTCAATAGTAGAGGGATGTATTGGATTACAGGTAACCTGGAATTAACAATGGTAATAATAATAGATTGGAATGTGCAGTGTACACAGCTGCTTACATCACTATGAGTACCATATCCTCTTGTTTTAGGGTCTTCATTAGAACTCACTCTGTTCAGTTTATCTTGAGCAGCAGTAGTCTTATGACTATTCATTGATACACTATCATCCTGTGGACCATCTATAGAGGAATAGTGTATGTGCATGTATATTATTAGACTATACTAATAACACAACACACACAATAATACAATTATTCCTACACAGACATCAGCCATTATTATCTATTATTATTATTATTATTATTTTTTATTATTATTATTATTAATTACCTTGATTAATGGAGTGAAGAGATCGTGTTAGAGGAGAATAATGACATGATAACTCTAAAACAGGAGTTCCATAACAACTCTCATTTGAACTGGAACTCTAATAATACACAACTGGTTGATAATGTACCATTATAATAACAATGCAGTTTACCTCTGAACATTGTCCATCTGCAGCTGGTGATAAAGGCTCACATAACTGTTCTTCTGTAATGGAGTGGACAATTTCATTATACTATAGATTATTCCACAGTAATGAATAATATCTCCATTTGTAAATTATGCACCCTTTATTTATTTATTTATTTATTTATTATTTACCTTGATGAGTGAAGTGAAAAGATTGTGTGTGAGGAGAATAATCACACAACTCTAGAACAGGAGTATAATAACTCTCATCTGAACTGGAACTCTATCATAATAATACACAACTCGTAGATAATGCATTCATATAATAAAAATGCCTCAGTATAGTTATTATGAGTACAAATATATATGCGTGGGCTTGGGCAATTAAGCTTAAAAGAACAGCAGATTTAATGAGCTATATAAGTGTCAACATTACTTTATAAAATTGGTCGATATATTATGGGCTATTATTAAAATTAACAAGCTTCAATCACAAAGAAACACAATGTATAATGAAAGACACTTTCATTCGCTTTCATTTCACGCACCCCCAATTTCACGTTTACCTCAGAGTATTGTCGATCTGGTGATAGAGGCTCACACTGATCTGTAATGGAATGGACAATATCATTATACTGTAGATTCTTCAGTGCAGTGATGAATTGGTCCCACGATGGACTAGACTCCAGCCATATATCTATCACCCTCTCCAAACGACCACTATCATTAAGACTGACATCTCTTCGGAGGCTTTCCCGATCATTAAACTCCACCCCCAGTTCACGCCCTATGTCATTCCACTGTGCTGTCTTATCACGCAAGAAATTGAAGATATTAGAACAACTTAAACCTATATAACAATAAAAGTGAATGAACAAAGTATAATAATGTATGCAGGAAAGGACATACCTGAAACAACAGCACAGGACTGGATTGGAAATGATTGTTCACCATCCTGTTGTTCAGTAGAATTTTCCTACAAATAAAAGATAAGATAGTATACAGCAAGTTGTGTTTTGTTCGCAAAGTGCTCTAACTTTAACATCAGTAGGATATGAACAGCACCATTCAGATAGATTCTATAAAAGAAATCAATGATACTTTATTAAACTGACAGACATGCAGTATATTGTACCTTGGGATTTCGTCCAGCCAACACAGACTCACACTGTTCCTTTATATCAGTTCCTTTTAGGAGGTCATTAACCTCCATTCGTTTCCCACTTATAGTTTTATATGGTAAAACATATTTATCACCACTGCCATGACATACACTGAACTCATCTATACTATACAAAGGAACAGTGGAAATTTTGTCTAGTATTTGAGGATATTGTAAGTCAGTGTTATCAATAATAAATTCCATAGTGGATGTCTTCGAAAGCACTTCACTTTTACAAAAGAGAATTTCCTGAATAACTGCTTTACGAAGCTGGGACATTTGCTCATAACAACCTGATTTAAAAGACATCAATAAAACACAACACTTGTTCTTATCAAAAACCTCCACCAATGTGGAAACACCATCTCTCGTGTTCCAGTAGATACCATTATTCCATATATGGCAATGCTTGTTAATAGCATCATCAGGTGACCTGGTCTCTGTATATTTCAATAAATGAAGGATAATGAGGTGAATAAACAGAGATAGGAAGGAACTATGCCAATCAGAACACTGTAGACACCATCCAAACTGGAACTGATCTGTATTATCAGGTTTATCTGAATTTATGACTAGAGCAGGAATGAAGAGGTAACGTTCGTTAATCACACTTTCTGAAAAAGGAGCTAAATTTGTGGAGAGGATGAAATCTTTACTGATCTCATGAGAGAGCTCCATGGATTCCAAAAACTGTACTATCATGTCAGGATCATAGTTACCACAATGCTTGGACAAATTTGATAACTTGACAATACCTGTTTCACTAACAAGTTGATTAATATGTTCTTTGAAGTACTCAGGAGCAAACAAAACACCATTTAAATTTTTAAGTAAGGCAGACTTATCAGCAATGATCCACACTTTGTCCACTGGATTGTCTATTTCTCCCAAATGCATTATTAATCCAGTAAAACTCAGTGATTTAATAATACTAAACAATTGGTAGTTTGTTTCAGTCAGTAAATAAATATCACTTCTATCTTTGATTATGCGTATTAACTCATTCAATGAATACACAGCTTTACCATCAGAATGTAAAAAATCATACAGTATGTGACAATAAAGGCTCATTTCTCTAACATTGTCACTACGTACAGACTCACATGCATCAGATAATGAGGACATTAATGAATTGAGCTGCCCTCCACCCAGTCTACGACAATCAAGCGAGAAAATATTGGTATGGCAGATTATATCAGATGATTTGAGTTCTGATAATGTATTTCTTAAATCTTTTAATTTAATATCTCTGTTTTCAACATTTACATCATTGTGACTCACTACAATAAAAACATGACTTAATTAATTTGAAGCTTTTAGAACTGGCATTTTGAACTACACTTAACCAAAACAGTAGTGATTCTGTTGACCTCTTATCAGCTAAACTTACAACAATAACAAAAACAGCTGCTGATGCTTGTAAAAGATTACCAAGAACTGCTGTATGACTGGAATAATACTCTACCTGACCTGCTAAATCATGTAAAATTATTCTACCCATATCTTTGTCATTGAGAACATGAGGAACTATTCCAGCAGTACATAGTTCAACTACAGTTACTGATCTAAATTGCCGAAATGAAACACCATGTCTGTCATTGATTACTTTAACAAGAGTACTTTTACCAACTCCTGGATTACCAAGAATAATGATATTAACATAGGATTCAATTGAATGAGAAATTTTTGCTTTACCAAATTTAGTAATAAACTTTTGAATATTGAATTCACTAACTGTGACTTTACTACTAAGATCCAGTAGTGTTAGAGGTGTTTGCTTGTGATCATTAACACACAATGGATCGGTTTTGCCAGTTGAAAGCAAGTATTCAATTAGAGTTGAATCTCCATAATAAAAGAGACAAGCTAGGTGTAATAATGTATTACCAAATATATCAGCTTTACTCATTAAATTAAGCTCACTGCTGTTGATTAAATCATAGAATAAGGAATAGATGCTTGAAGAGTAGGGTGGCTTTAAACAACAAATAATAAATCGAGCTGAATGCAGAGGATTTCGGAGACATACTGTGTAATCAGCAGGAGTATTATTTTGACATATATTTTTGAGAGCGGCATTCACTGAACTATCATCACTACTGGTTTTATTGGCTTCAAAACCAAATCTTGTTACTAGTTTCTGTAACACTATTAAGTGCGTTCCATTAGCAGAATAGATTTTCTTCACATAATCAATCAAATTGGGATAAAAATTACATTCACATTTGACATTTGTGAAAAAATAATGAAAAAATGCAATGAATACATTAGATGTGTTAGACACTGACATCTGTGGAGCACAATTCTTTTTTAAATTATCCAAAAATGTACCGTCATGAGTACTGGTACTGCACATAATGCAAACACTATTTCCATTGCCGCTAAGAGTAAAGTGAGGATCTAAATTCAAATTTATTATTAAGTGTGATAAGAGATCAATATGCTGTAGTCCATGTTGACCAACGACAACACACAATGTGTATAAAATGAGATCTTTGTCATTGCTAGGGTCACACCCACAATCAATGAGGAGGTAACGTAAGATGTCAGGGTCACGTCTACCATATTCATAGGTACTGGGTATACATTTACATACAGCAGATAAAACAGAAATATCACTGTTATTGAATTTAATATGAGGAGATACTTTGGCATCCATTAATAAGTAAAACAATATCTGATACCTGTCATCATTATAGTTACGTTTAAAAATAGAGGAACAGATTATGTGCAATGGAGTCTCTCCTATGTTATTCTCAATATTTGGTTTACATTTATGGACATTGACAAGATCTTTGAATAGTTTGATGTACCCTTCGGAGGCACATTTATGTAGTATCGTGTCACCATTCTCATCTCTAATATTAGGATCACAATGACAATTATTCAATACAAATTTCAACCGATCATGGCAGAGAATCACAAACTTGTGTAGTATAGTAGTAGAGCCATTATTAATTATTATTCTTAAACTACATCCACCTTCATTAATTAAACACTTAATAACTTCATTATCCCAGTTATGATATGCTGTAGTCATGATACTGTCACTAGCACTCATACGAGTAATCAATGAGCCACGCCTATGATATTCAATAATCGATTGAACCATCTTACTGTCACTTGCCGTTATAGCACAGTGTAGTGGTGTATTACCATTAATATTGCGCAGGAAGGGATTACATTTGTATGATGAAATAAGCTTTATTGCTAACTCTACATTATTACCAGTTCTACAAGCACAATGAAGTGCTGTTTCATCAATTTTATTCCGTACATTAGGATCTAACCCAAACTCTTCTATTAGTCTAATTGATACATCATACCATCCATTGGAACAGGAGAGATGGAGGATTCCATTGCTATCCTTCTCAGCATTTTTTCTCACTTCATTCTTGTCCCATCTACTCAATGCAGTGTTGGCAGCTACACTATCGCCACGCCGATGCTCGAAGAGTTTTAGTAGTTGAAGATACGACGAATCCATAGATCTATACACAACAGATCTACATAGACTATAAATATAGATACAGAGTGAGAGTCTAAAAAAACTTTAGAACTAGATCTAGTATATTATTCTGACCGAGGTATGGTGATGGAGCAAGAATAAACGGAGTGCAATAAAATTAATGTAAAAATAGGAGGCTCCGGCCGTACGTATACGTACGTGGGCGATGAAGGGTGTGGCCATGGTGTGGCTAAATCTATGACCGGATCATCTAGATCTATTCTATCTACTGTCCGAGCTACTGTCTAAATCTCTATGACTATGTCTATGATCGATCTAAGTCACATCTAAAATGTATTATAATTTAAGATAACGTCAGTCTTGTTGGTGTGCGGTTTCTTTAGTGCTGGTGGTGGATTCGCAAATGAAGAATCATTAAGAGGTTTTTTCCTGTGTATAATTTAGCTAATGGGGCCCTGTAGGTATGAGATTAAAAAAAAAAAAAAATTATGAGGAAAAGTCAAGTAGGGAGTCTGTCTTAAATGAGAATGTGTCGTATTTGCTTCTATCTGTTGCCTATATTTTTACCATTTCTGCTAACATCTGTTGTCAGTTAATGTCAACAGATGCTAGCAGAAATGGTAAAAAATATTGTTTAAAAGGGTTAGTTATTCAATTGCACATAACTCGTGATGTACTGTCACAGTAAAAGTGGACCCCCATAAATTGGTTCCGAGGGACCATTTTTAATGGGCCCCCGAAACTAAATTATCATTAAAAATGGACCCCCTGGAACTAAACTGCCTGTTAAAACTGGACCCCCCCTTGATAAAATAGGACCCTGTCACAACAAAAATGGACCCCCCTAAATTGGTTCCGGGGGTCCATTTTAAATGGACCCCCGGAACTAAATTATC
>JAYJLX010040300.1:0-14662 GCA_036873525.1 Chalinula nematifera
ACAAAACTTGCAATATCGGTAAAGCAAGCATTGTTTAGTATGTTTTGCACTGCAATGATAAATTCGGCTGAAATCATTCGAAGAACGAGCTAAAGAGACTGACTTTGCCCGTTGCTATGCAAAAGACGCACAAAAATGAACAACATCGTCGGGAATAGGGATTCCCATGTATAAGGAAATTATGCCCATGCAGTTTCCAATCCCTACTATTATACTCTATTATCTATGCTTAGAAAGGAGGGTAGTGTATGGTGGGAAATTAATGGTAGCATATTGAATTTATGGAAGGAGATACAAAACTAAGTATTGGATACATTGTTATCCTTTGAAAGTTTTAGTTATCAGTTTATGTTGTTTTATTTGCTATTATAGGTACTACAGTATGTTCTGTATATCGAAGGTTATCCTTTACTCTCCTGACCTGCTGTCATGGTTACGTGACGCCCGTGTGTTTTACTCGGATATTTTGAGAACTTTGTTTGAGCTACTCGAAGAGCCAACGATCAAGAAAATGATGATTTACGAAGAGGAGGCTGGTTATTGCTGGGAGACGGTTGTACCAGACGTAATGATAATGTTCGTACCACTATACTATAAGGACTTGGATATGTTACATTTACAGCTATTGATACAGAGGCTGTTTGCTAAGAGGCTTTTGTCGTTGCTGCAAAAGAAGTCAATGACTGAACTACTTTTTAAGGAAGGACTAGTAGACTTTATGGTGTGCCTGCGTTGGTATTCGGGTGATCATTTGCAGAAAAAAACACAAGAGCTGACAGACGTGATCAGAAAGTCACCTGATGTACCCTACCAGCCCCCTAGTCTGTTGAATATGTGTAAAGCAGCTGTGGCAGTATATCACTGTGGACTACATGATGTTATGAGACTCAGTGTACCCGAACTGGTTTCAAGAATGATAGAGAAAAAAAGTTAGAACATTCCTTCAAAACTTTAAATAATTATGTGGTTGATTTATTTTAATTTTTTTTTTAAACCATGAATTATTTATTTTATTTTGTTAGTCTATTTAGTTTACAATTCCACATACCATATATCTATGCACATACCTACTACACTGTCTGCTCAATAAGAATGATGTTGATGGAACATGTGGGTTTGGGGAGTTTCCCAGGGGATTTTTCTACTATATGCAGCTGCTAGACCAGTAGACCTAGTCACCTAGCCTGCTTCTCTGCGTGTGTGTGTGTGAGACTGTGACTGTGACTTCAATTTTTAGTGTCAGTCAGAGAAAAGTTAGATTTAATAAAGTGAGCGTTTGCTGCGAGAGCTGCAGACAAAATGCCAGTACCAGTCGTTCCAATTGTCGTATTCGGTGCGATATGCATTCTCGGAGTTGTAGTTGTGACAGCTGCCTATCTCAACTACCACGACATTGAGGCAGAGGGAGAATTTAACGTCCTCAAGATGGAAGGCAAGGCGAGAATTCGAATCAAGAAAGACTGAACGATTACGAAATGCTGTATTCAGCAGACATTATGTTACAGTATTGTTTTGTGCTCGGTTTTGTGTTTTGCAATTTGATTTGTGTGTTGGCTTCTTGACTTTCATGAAAGACATAACGAGCATTTTTCAAAAAAAAAAAAAAAAAAAAAGTCTGTCAATTTGCAATATTAAATTTTCTAGATCTACACCATGTTTGCAGCTTATGTTCTACCGGTATCCTTCCTGTACTATACTGTCAGACTGGTTCCACCATTTTATTATTCAGTCCACTCCCACTCATGCATCTTAGAAATGTAGCCACGCCCAGCTGACCACCTCAGCATCTTTATTATCTGGTAGAAAGAAATGGGGAACTTCAACTCGAGCGATTCAACAAATAATTTGGTATTTGAGGAGGACTCGGTGATTCAGGAGGAAAAGGAAGCACAAAGGATCCCAAACCATGACGCACCATCGCAGGTAACCATAATAGAAGAAACAGATAACCCCAATGAACCTTGTGAACTAACAAACGTAAAAGCCATCGAACAGTTCGAACTGAGACTTCAACTAGACAAGGCAACGGAAAACAATTCACTGGCAGGGTGCACATTACCCATCATTGGTGGCGGTCACCATTACCAGCACGTGAGAACAGAGACCATTTCCATACCTTACACAACCGAGACTTGTTCTGAACTAAAGAAACATATTGAAGATAAACTCCACATACCAGTGAGTCTACAGACACTGTATTTCCACTCTCAACGTCTCTCAGATACAGAGTGTATAACCGCCCTACACCTGCCATCACATCACGACACTATACGAGTGGAGTACACTGAACGAGCTCTCATCACTGAAATAAACCAGATAATGGAGAAGATGAGGGAAGCATTAGATTTCCTGAAGAGAAATGCTACAGAGATATTACAGAAGGAATGGACGACTGAGTTTAGTACTAAAGTTAGACGTATTTTCACTGAATCCAAAGCAGTATATAGTTTAACCAAGCTTTACTTCACTCCTCATGTATCCAAAGTAACAGAAGCCAATCGTATGTTCTTTGTACACAACAATGGAATAAAGTTGACCTTTGACCTCCAGAAACAGCTGGTGTCAATCCCTTGGCATCGCATGTCATTTGAAATGCAGTCTATGGAACGAGCTGTCCTGTCCATTATTTGGAACCTAAGTGCCACACTTGGCATACGATGTATGGTACTGGCCCAACCTGGTCTCATTGATAGCATATGTAACTCAGCTACCAGACAAAAGATACTCACCAATGTTCTTATTACAGCACCTATCAAGCAGCGAGCGGTATTGAATCCCTATGTGTTAAACATGTCATTGAATGCTGTACTGATTGATACCATGTTTAAAGGAGTGGGTATACTAACAAAGTAAGTATGGCTATATTACTACTGTCTCATAAAAGGATACATTGTATTCTAATAACAATGCTAGCAGTTTTAGATTCCCTTGTATTTCTGAGATACTCTTATCAAAAGACTGTCTGTAGTGACTTTTTTGTAGTAGTAGTAGTAGTTCTTTATACTATTTGATTAGTGAAATATTTAGGTAAAGGGTTAATTTAATATGCCCAATCATAATGTTTATATTAATTAGAGATATTGGTCAACCAGAGAGTTTCTGTAACTTGTACATTCATTGGTAAAACTTCTCTTTTATCAACTGTCACTGAACTATTTTTGCCATTTCTCTATAGCCTTTCTGAAATCGATTCTTGTCAGTATCAGATAGCCAGTAACCCACACCTGATGGAGCAGTTAGCGGCAGCCATGTTTTCACGATCCATGAGTACATTCACCACTCACATCATCATATCGGCTTTCCTTAACCTCAGCTATAACCCAGAGACACACAGGTTCCTGACCACACCTTCTGTTATCGACAGGGTACTGGAATCACATGGAAATAGGCAGAATTATTTCTGGAGTTCAAACTCGGACTTGGTACTTTTAAAGTAAGCATATACAGTGGGAATAGCTAGTACAGTGTTGCTTTTACACATGGGACATAAATTGTTACTTTATATTTTATAATTAACAGCAAGTTTGAAATATTAAATTTAGCTGCTGAGCATTAGCCATTAATTGCGTGGGCAATATAAGCTTTGATGCGAAATTTAATATTACAAGTAATAGACTGTGATTTCCAGCATCAATGTAATGCATAGCCAACGTAGCTTATGACCAATGTAGCACTATAGATATATATATATCTAGCCAGGTGGTTTATTAGCTGAGTATTTGTGTATATATGGCATGGACCATTTGACCTTTTGACACAACGTTTACATTAGACTAAACTATAATAATGATTCAAGTCCAGCGTAAACATAGCACAATGTATTATTATTATGAAGGTTAAATGTGTGTTTGATATTATAATCAGTACAAGCCGCTCACTATTACTACTGTCTATTCTACAGGTATTATTCCACTGTGTTCTTTTCCATGATTTGTAACACATCTGATGTGTTTGTCGAGTGCGATGAGTTCGACCGTCAGTCTATAAAAGTGCTTGCTTTCATTAACCATTTCATTCGTCACCACTCAGTTAGTGAGGTGAAAGATATCGAGGTACGTGAGGAGTATTTCTGGTCAACTCTGAAGCCTATCATCACTTTAGTCTACTTTGGTTACGATAGAAAAATGAAAACCCAATTAGTCAGGGAGAAACCATTACTGAGGGAACTGTATCAAGCCAGTATTTCGGCGGGATTATTTTGTTTGTCAGTGGTATGTTCCAGGGGGAGTGATTGTATTGATGTGTTGGAAAAGGAAGACCAGATCGATTTCATCATATGTCTACCATGGTATATCAATTCATTTTTTAGAGAGGGTGCTGAAGTTGTTGTGGAGTTATTGTCGGACAAGAAAAAGTTGACTCCACCCAAACTATTGAATATAGCCAAAGCTAAACTAGCCACATTTACTGGTATACCACCTGAAGGAATATCCACCAGCAGCGAATTTATTAACAAAATTTATAATCAGTTTTACCGTAAATAGATCTGATTTTTTTTATAAATTTTATTATCATGTTGTTTGTTTTTGTCTTTTTGTTTTTTTTTTAATACAACCAACCATAGCTGATTAAACATAATTATAATTTGTCACGCCCATTTAACAGCTCAGCAGTGTGCACCTCTAGTTCTCTCGAGTTCTCTACTGACTACTCCAGTTCCCAGGAAGAAACGGAAACAACAACAACAAAAAAATTTCGAAACCATGACAGACTGTCGTTACCAACCACCAAGAAAGAAACGAGTCAAAAAACCAATCGAAACTGAAGTAACAGACGACAAAAACATCCAGTTGAAAGTTCAGCTAGACAAGGCAATTGAACTTATTGAAGACGATTCACTGACCGGTTGCACATTAGCTACCATTGGCTTTAGCTGTCGCCATTACCAGCAAATGAAAACAGAGACTATCTCCATACCTTACACAACTGAGACTTGTTCTGAACTAAAGAAACATATTGAAGATAAACTCCACATACCAGTGAGTCTACAGACACTGTATTTCCACTCTCAACGTCTCTCAGATACGGAGTGTATAACGGCTCTACACCTGCCATCACATCACGACACTATACGAGTGGAGTACACTGAACGAGCTCTCATCACTGAAATAAACCAGATAATGGAGAAGATGAGGGAAGCATTAAATTTCCTGAAGAGAAACGCTACAGAGATATTACAGAAGGAATGGACGACTGAGTTTAGTACTGAAGTTAGACGTATTTTCACTGAATCAAAAGCAGTCCTAAGTTTGAGTAAAGTTTATTTCACTCCTCGCACATCCACGGTAACGTACGCCAACCGCATGCATTTTATTCACAATGATGGACTTAAGTTGACCTTTGACCTCCAGAAACAGCTGGTATCAATCCCATGGCATTGCATGTCATTCGAAATGCAGTCAATGGAACGAGCTGTCCTATCTGTTATATGGAAGCTGAGTACGGGTGGCTCACGGTATCTGGTACTGGCCCAACCTGGTCTCATTGATAGCGTATGTGAATCAGTCATAAGACAGAAGATACTCATTGATGTTCCCATCACAGCACCTATCAACCAGCGAGCGGTAGTGAATCCCTATGTGTTAAACATGTCATTGAATGCTGTACTGATTGATACCATGTTTAAAGGAATGGGTATACTAACGAAGTAAGTGTGTGTACCTACTAAGATATATAATAATGAACACTAGTCTAGTTCATAATACTGTAATGCATCCAGAAATCTCCGAATGTTTTTTTTCACAAGCTCGACACAGTAAAAGCTGTTAGAATTATGGTTATTCCAGCATCCTTGTGTAATAATGTGTGAACTAGGCCTTTAGTTGCCAAATATTTCACCTCTTTTCATTTTGTGTTAAACAGTATATTGAGTTGTTTTGTCCTCTCCTTTAGCCTCTCTGAGATTGATATCTGTCAGTATCAGTTAGCCAGCAAGCCACACCTAATGGAGCAATTGGCAGCAGCCATGTTTTCAGTGTCCATGAATACGTTCACCACTCATGTTATCATATCGGCTTTCCTTAACCTTAGCTATAATCCAGAGACGCACAGATTCCTGACCATGCCTTCTGTTATCAATAGGGTACTGGAATCACATGGAAACGAACGGAAGTATTCCTTGAGTTCAAACTCACAATCAGACTTGGTACTGTTAAAGTAAGCAGTAGATAGTGTACAAGCTTAAAACTAATTGTTATTGAAAGTGTAATAGTGACACTAAACTATCTGATTAGCTATAACTTTACAAGCTGAGCTTATACTCTATTATCTATTCTACAGATATTATTCCACTTTGTTTTTTTCCTTGATTTGTAACACATCTGATGTGTTTGTTAAGTGCGATGAGTTTGACCATCAGTCTGTGAAAGTGCTTGCTTTCATTAAAGATTTCGTTTGTGACAATTCGATAGATGAGGTGAAAGATATCGAGGTACGTGAGGATTATTATTGGTCCACTTTAAAGCCATTCATCACTTTAGTCTACTTCGGTTATGATAGAAAAAAGGAGAGCCAGTTAGTCAGAGATAAACCGTTACTGAGGGAACTGTATCAAGCTTGTATTTCGGCAGGATTATTTTGTCTGTCAGTGGTGTGTTCCAGGGGGAGTGATTGTATTGATGTGTTGGAAAAGGAAGACCAGATTGACTTCATCGTGTGTCTACCATGGTATATCAACCAGTTGTTTAGGAAAGATGCTCAAGCTGTTGTTGATTTGCTGTCAAGTAAGAAGAAGCTGGCTCCACCCAAACTATTGAATATAGCCAAAGCTAAACTAGCCATGTTTACTGGAATACCACCAGAAGGAATATCCACCAGCAGCGAATTCATTAACGAGATTTATCATCAGTTTTATCAAAATTAGATCTATTTTTTACTACACGTTAATTTTGCAGTGTGGCTGTATTTCATTTTTATAGTTTTTAATAATTCAATCTATGGAGTGTATCAAAACCAGGCTGAACTACAGTGATGTGAGAAACATCTGCAGATCTGCAAACCTCGTTATCTTGATTAACACTACAGCCATATTGTTCTTGGAGTCCGGCAATGCCGTTAGTATCAGTCCTATAAACTAAATGTATATACTTGTAAAATAGTTGCCTATTCACCGAGTTACGTACATATAGCTGAAAGCATTTTTTTAATGTCCTGATCATAACCTGAGGCTCTAGTGTCAGTTTCTATTGTAAACTGAAGTATTAAAATGCTTGTCTGCAAAGAAGTGTAAAAAAAAAAAAAAATTATAGACTAGACCAACGGCCACGCCCTGCCACACCCATTTCGAAAATGACAGCTCAGCTAAATTGTTTAGTTCCAGTTAGGGAACCAGAGGACTTGCTGGGAGAAGTAAAGTAGCGTCGGAAAGTGTAGAAAAGCAACGGATTTGAAACCATGACACAGCGTTGCTGCCAACAATCACACTACCACTGTCTAGATCTATCGGATTTTATTGACAAAAAACCCAACGAAACTAAAGAAAGCAGCAAGGAAAAGCGGACAGAGATCGAACTGAAAGTGCAACTGGAGAAGGCAACAGCAGGCGATTCTTTGGCCGGGTGTACATTAATTATTCTTGGTGGTGATGGTCGCCATTACCAGCACGTGAAAACAGAGACTATCTCCATACCTTACACAACTGAGACTTGTTCTGAACTAAAGAAGCATATTGAAGATAAACTTCACATACCAGTGAGTCTACAGACACTGTATTTCCACTCTCAACGTCTCTCAGATACGGAGTGTATAACCGCATTACACCTGCCATCACATCATGACACTATACGAGTGGAATACACTGAACGAGCTCTCATCACTGAAATAAACCAGATAATGGAGAAGATGAGGGAAGCATTAGATTTCCTGAAGAGAAATGCTACCGAGATATTACAGAAGGAATGGACGACTGAGTTTAGTACTGAAGTTAGACGTATTTTCACTGAATCCAAAGCAGTCCTTAACTTGCCCATACTTTATTTCACTCCTCGTGTATCTGTAGCTGCTGATGCCAATCGCTTGTATTTTGCAAACAACAATGGAATCCATTTGGCCTTTGACCTCCAGAAACAGCTGGTATCAATCCCTTGGCATTGCATGTCATTTGAAATGCAGTCTATGGAACGAGCTGTCTTGTCTATTCTCTGGAACCTGAGTGCCACCCTTGGCATACGATGTATGCTACTGGCCCAACCTGGTCTCATCGATAGCATATGCGAATCAGTCACCAGACAAAAGATACCCACTAATTTTCCATTCAAGGCACCTATCAACCAGCGAGCAATAGTGAATCCCTATGTGTTGAGCATGTCATTACATGGTATACTAATTGATACTATGCTGAAAGGAATGGGTATACTAACAAAGTAAGCATGTCCAATCATGTACAAAAGATTTTTTTTTAACTCCTGATATAACACCAACCCCATTCATTGTGTCGTATAATTTTTTTTTCCCCCCAGCCTTTCTGAGATCAATTTTTGTCAATACCAAATAGCCAGCAAGCCACAACTGCTGGAGCAATTGGCAGCAGCCATGTTTTCGCAATCCACGAACATGTTTGCAACTAATGTCGTCATATGGTGTTTCCTCAACCTTAGCTTTAACCGGGAGACACACAAATACCTTACCACGCATTTTATCATTGAGAGGGTACTACAATCGCATCAAAAACAACTACATTATGGCTATGGTTCAAACTCACATCATTTAATACTTTTAAAGTAAGCGTTTGCTGTTAGTTATATAGTAGTATAGTTTAATAAGTATAAGGATACTATACCCTGTAGGAATAAAGCCAATGCATAATTGAAAATTTTGTGACACAACTATACTGTATTGAAGCCAGTGTTGCTTAAATATTAGAGTATCAATTCTCATAGATTATTGTGATGCCGTACTGATTGTATTACTATTACAATATTGTTTATTCTACAGGTATTACTCCACTCTGTTCTTTTCCTTTATTTGCAACACATCTGACGTGTTTGCCGAGAGCAATGAGTTTGACGTTCAGTCTGTAAAAGTGCTTGCCTTCATTAAAGATTTCATTCATGACCACTCAGTTAATCAAGTGAAAAATATTGAAGTAGCCTCACAGGATTTTTGGTCCACATTGAAGCCATTCATCACTTTAGTCTACTTTGGTTACAATAGAAAAATGGAGAGCCAGTTAGTCAGAAATAAACCACTACTGAGGGAACTATATCAAGCCAGTATTTCGGCAGGATTATTTTGTCTGTCAGTGGCATGTTCCAGGGGGAGTGACTCTATTGATGTGTTGGAAAAGGAAGACCAGATTGATTTCATCGTGTGTCTACCATGGTATATCAACCCGTTGTTTAGAGAGGGTGCTGAATTTGTTGTGGAGTTATTGTCGGACAAGAAGAAGCTGACTCCACCCAAACTATTGAATATAGCCAAAGCTAAACTAGCCACATTTACTGGTATACCACCTGAAGGAATATCCACCAGCAGCGAATTCATTAATGAAATTTATAGTCAGTTTTATCATGTTTAGATCTGGTCTAAAAAAAAAATTTTAATGCACCTTTTTAATCATTAATGTGGGTTTTTATACAGTGAACACAGTGAGTATTTCATTTTTTAATTACATTTTTTTATCCATTAATATTTATGTAAATCTATTAATTTTTTAAAACTTTTATCTTGCCAAGGGCTGTTCTTTTTTTTTTTTTTTTTTTTTGTTTTGCTGATTTGACATTTTCAGGTAGGTGTGGCACCTAAATGAAAATGTCAGCAAAAAAAATCCCTAGCAAAAAAAAGTCTATGCTGGTTGTGAATGTGAAATTATGGTGGACGACACAGACAACACGGAATTCATTAAACTGACTATATCCCTCGAAAACATGGCGGATCACTCCAGTGATACAATCCCTGTTCCAAAAAGAAAGACCGACAACATCACCATACCGGTCCCAACGACTTGTGACGAACTCAAGAAGCAAATAGAAATGAAGCTACACGTACCGGCCTCCCAACAAAGGCTGTACTTTCATTCTCGGTACTTGTCCTCGTCAGAATCACTGGCTAGTCTCCACCTGCGATCTGAAGATGTCCTCAAGGTAGAGTGTGGGGATGTGGCTAGAGTGGCAGAGTTGGACAGGATACTGGATATGATTAGAGATGCGTTTGAATGCTTAGAACAGAACATGGCTACCATCCTCAAAGACAACTGGTCTTCAGAATTCCATGAGGAGATCAAGCAAGTGTTTTCAACAGCTTCTGAAATCGATGAAGAGCTCACACAAGCTTTTTTGGATACAGATGAGTCCAAAATGACAAACCCAAACAAAATATATTTCTTTAGTAATAATGGTTTAGAACTCACCCATTGTCTACAGCGACAGCTGGTGTCCATTCCATGGGAGTGTATGACCTTTGAGATGCAGTGCATGGAGAGGGTGACCCTATCCATCCTATGGGAGCTCACTGCCACACTGGGTATACGCTGTCTTGTACTATCTCAACCAGGACTCATTGATACAGTATGTGACTCCATTACCAGACATACCATACCCAGGGATACATTACTCACAGCCCCTTCTAACCAACGTGCTGTTGTTAATCCTTCTGTTCTTAACTACTCCCTGGTTGACCTACTGCGTGATACCATGCTTAAAGGAATGGGTGTGATAACAAAGTGAGCCACTACCTCTCTATATATACTAGTACTACCCACACCTGTACCTATTTGTTTGGATTGTGTGTCACTATAATGTTATGCCATAATTCAATATTCAACACCTCAGTCATCTGAAGCCTAGTTTACAAAATTACACTCGCAAGACACTGGAATAATTGCAATATGCCGTTTTGTCAGTGTCAAGTTTACGGAGAATGTTTGAAAATTTCCAGTGTATTCCAGCTTTAGTGTAGATGGATGAAGGTGTTCGAGCTGAAACGTTTTGTTATTATTACATTTATTTGCTCAATAATTTCATAGCTTATAATGTAACAATGAGCCTTATACTTCTACTGTTATCACATACACAACCAAATAGCAGTGTCACTGCATATACCAAAGGTTATGGCACTCAATTGTATGCTAAATCATAGGGGCATCTTCATTTCAAAAGTAGTACCAAGCAAATTTATGTATATTCTCAATGTTTAGTATAGTAAAACCATGTTTATTCTGTTTTCTCTTATAGTTTATCTGAGATTGAAGCTCCATCATGTCAGCTCCAATTAGTGACAAGAGTGGAAGTTATGGAGCAGATGTCAGCTGCCTTGTTGTCACGTTCCTTCAATATATTCTCAGCTAACGTTATCGTGAACTGTTTCCTCCACCTTAGCTATAATCCTCAGAGCCACACCTTCCTTACCAAGCCTCAGATAATCCACGGGGTATTAGAATCGAGCGAGAAAGAAATCAATGATCAACACGATCCAGACATGGTGCTCTTAAAGTAAGTCAACTACAGAACCAAGCAAGTTTCTATTACTGGTATCGTAATGTACAGTATATAATTGACTGTTCACATGATATTATAACATATATCACAATAGGCATATTTATATAAGGGGGTTGGTATTTCATGATGGCACACAGTAATTATTATTTGCTAATGACATGTATCCCTTGCCTACATGTATACAGGTATTTCACAACCTTGTTCTTTGGCTTAATATGTGCCACATCTGACCATTTCAAACATAGTGAGAGCCTTGATCTCTATGGTAGAACCATTTTCCCCTTTATGGCTGAGTTCATAGGTAACTATACACTCGATGAAGTGATACAAGCTCAGATTGACTCGGGCTACACGTGGACAACACTGAAGGTATTCGTGAGTCTGATGTATTTTAATTGGAATAGTAAGGTTAATAGAGAACTATTACAAACCAAACCTGCACTGGTAGAGATATACAAAGCTAGCCTCCTATCGGGATTATTCTGCCTTTCAGAGACATGTACCAGGGGGGGTGATTGTATTGATGTGTTGGAAAAGGAAGACCAGATTGATTTCATCGTGTGTCTACCATGGTATATCAACCCATTGTTTAGAGAGGGTGCTGAATTTGTTGTTGAGTTGTTGTCAACCAAGAAGAAGCTGACTCCACCCAAACTATTGAATATAGCCAAAGCTAAACTAGCCACATTCACTGGTATACCACCTGAAGGAATATCCACCAGCAGCGAATTCATTAATGAGATTTATCATCGGTTTTATGATGTTTAGATCTGGTTTTTATAATTTGCAATGTTTACACAATATTATTTCATTTTTTTAATTGTATTTTTTTTTATCCATTTTTTTTATAGTCTAATGCATTCTTTTTGTATCTTTTTTAGATCTTTTAAATCTGTTAATAAACATAGATTAATAAATTATATTAAGTTGCCACACCTACTTGAAAATGTCAGATCAGCACAATCAAAAAACCCTATCAAGATAAAGTGTCGAGTACTCGTCTTAAGACTAACGTTTTACTGACGTGATTTAGTGTTTATGGAATTATAATGGACGACCAAAACAACACAGAATTCATTGAACTGACTGTATCTCTCGAAAACACGGCGGATCACTCGAGTGACACAGCCTCTCTTCCAAAGAGAAGGACAAACAAGATCACCATACCTGTGCCAACGACTTGTAACGAATTCAAGAAGCAAATAGAAAAAAAGCTACACGTACCGGCCTCCCAACAAAGGCTGTACTTTCATTCTCAGTACTTGTCCTCGTCAGAATCACTGGCTAGTCTCCACCTGCGATCTGAAGACGTACTCAAAGTAGAGTGTGGAGATGTGGCTAGAGTGGCAGAACTGGACAGGATACTGGACATGATTAGAGATGCGTCTGAATGCTTAGAGCAGAACATGGCTACCGTCCTCAAAGACAACTGGTCTTCAGAATTCCATGAGGAGATCAAGCGAGTGTTTTCGACAGCTTCTGAAATCGATCAAGTTGTCAAACAAGCTTTTTCTGACAGAGATGGGTGCAAAATAACAAATCCTAACAAAGTATATTTCTTTAGCAACAATGGTTTAGAACTCACCCATTGTCTACAGCGACAGCTGGTATCCATTCCATGGGAGTGCATGACCTTTGAAATGCAATGCATGGAGAGGGTGACACTAGAAATCCTATGGCCCCTCAGTGCCACAACGGGTATACGCTGTCTCGTACTGTCTCAACCCGGACTCATTGATACAGTATGTGACTCCATTACCAGACACACCATACCCAAGGATGCGTTACTCGTGGCTCCCTCTAACCAACGTGCTGTTAATCCTTCTGTTCTTAATAACTTCTCCCTGACTGACCTACTGATTGATACCATGTTTACAGGAATGGGTGTATTAGCAAAGTGAGCCACCTTAACTGGTTGTATTATACAAAATAATAATACTATCATACAATATCACCACCTGCACCTACTTGGGTATAGTACATTGTATTAGGAATGCGTGCTACAATATATAGTGTTTCAACTCTTCAGTCATCTCAGTGCAGAGTGATGAAGGTGTTCCAGCCAAACATCTCGTTATCATTATTACTTTATTTGCTCAATAATTTCATAGCTTATAATGTAGCAATGAGCCTTACTTATACTGTTATCACATACACAACAAAATAGCAGTATCACCGCATACACTAACAGCTTATGGCAATCAATTGCATGCTAAATTATAGAGACATCCTCATCAGTTTCAAGGATAGTACCAACCAAATTTATATATGTCCTCAAATTTTAGTACAATAGGGCCATGCTTGTTTTCTTTCGTCTCTCTTATAGTTTATCTGAGATTGAAGTGCCATCGTGTCAGCTCCAAATAGTGACAAGAGTGAAAGTAATGGAGCAGATGTCGGCCGCCTTGTTATCATGTTCCTTTGATATGTACTCAGCTAATGTTATCGTGACCTTATTCCTCAATCTCAGCTATAATCCTCAGTGCCACGCCTTCCTCACAGAGCCTCAGATAATCCACGGGGTATTGGGATCGAGTGAGAAGGATCAAAGCAATAATCAACATAATCTTGATTTGGTATTCTTAAAGTGAGTATACTAAACAATTTTTTTTATTACCAATGTCGTAACTTGTACATATAATTAACTTTAATATATATGTTAATGACACGTATCCCTTGCCTATAAATGTATACAGGTATTGTACAACATTGTTCTTTGCCATTATATGTGCCACATCCGACCATTTTAAGCACAGCATTAGCTTTGATCTCTACGGGAAAACCATTTTCACCTTCATGGCCGAATTCATGAAAAATTATACAATTGATGAAGTGATACAAGCTGAGATTGACATGAACTACTCCTGGTCAACACTGAAGGCATTTGTTAGTTTACTGTACTTTAACTGGAACAGTAAGGTTAATAGAGAACTATTACAGACCAAGCCTGTACTGGTAGATATATACTCGGCTAGCCTCCGATCAGGATTATTTTTGCTGTCAGTGGTATGTTCCAGGAGAAGCGATTGTATTGATGTGTTGGAAAAGGAAAACCAGATTGATTTCATCGTGTGTCTACCATGGTATATCAACCCGTTGTTTAGAAAAGGTGCTGAATTTGTTGTGGAGTTATTGTCGACCAAGAAGAAGTTAACTCCACCCAAACTATTGAATATAGCCAAAGCTAAACTAGCCACATTTACTGGTATACCACCTGAAGGAATATCCAC